>CAUYSK010054953.1:0-43786 GCA_963575035.1 Avahi laniger | reverse complement strand
TGTGAATATACCCATCCCTTCCTCCCCTCTCCCACCTGCCCAACACCCAATAAATGTTACTACTATATGTGCACTTAAGTGTTGATCAATTAAGTCAGTTAATGCCAATTTGATGGTGAGTACATGTGGTGCTTGTTTTTCCGTTTTTATGATACTTCACTTAGTAGAATGGGCTCCAGCTCTATCCAGGATAATACAAGAGGTACTAGATCACTATTGTTTTTTGTGGCTAACTAGATCTTCATGGTATACATATACCACATTTTATTAATCCACTCATGTATTGATGGGCACTTGGCTATTAGGCATATATATTTCTTTGCTGTTTATGCTTTTTTATATTATACCCTTTTTATAATTTTTGTTTGTTTTGTTTTTGAAGACTGAAATAGCTTCAAAACCTTGGTAACATAACTGAAGTTTGTTGTTGCAATACTACTTTTTAATATTATTATAATATTTTTTACTCATATTACTAAGGTATTATTTTAGGAAAGATAGCTCAGTGTGCAGTAATATTTGAAAATATACTTTAACTCTTTGCAAATTTTTGAGTAAATGGCTATTCAAACTAACTTGGATTTTAAAAACTCAAAAATTGGCCCACCATTGTTTTAATATGGTTTAAAAAATTCTATGAAGTCTGCATTCCACTAAATTTCTTAACCAATAAACAAGGACTTTTTTAATGAACAGAGATTCATGTTAATGGCATTCAGTTCATTAATGATTGTGTTTTAGCAAGGCTGAGAAAATGTGATACAAGAGAAACATTTGCTTATTTGAAGACATCAGCTTTATTTACATTTACTTGCTTTGTTAAAACATACATATAATTTTGGATAAAAATGTATTGGATGTCGAAAGCCCGCCTCTTATTATAACATAATCATTAATTAAACATGACAGACACATACCATGATCCAAAGTGCTATCTTTATTTCAACATGTATATATTCTGAGAGTAATCTTTCAGACATTGGTAGATACATTAAATATCTTTTCCTATAATCCTGAGCATCTGCAACCACATTTAACTTTTTATAGTTGTAAGACCTGCTTCTCCCCACTAGGAGAATGTTATTGTTAGTACTGGTTATTTCAGAAAACACTGATTAGCTCTGATGAATGCTTGGCAGTCTCCACGTTGGAATGAAGAGGTCTGTGTGAACATTTACCAAAATGTAGAAACTACGGAATTCTTGACAAGTGTTTATTTTAAAGAAATGTCCTCTAAACTCAGTTTGATTTAAAAAAGTGATTTTTTTTTATTTGTGTGTTTGGGAAATAGTATTATTTTACATAGATTTGGGAGGGACAATTTTAAAAATGTTTAATTTTTTTTAAAATTTCTAATTATTATGTGTACTAAAACAGACATTCGAAAAACTGAGTTAAGTTTTATGTGTTAATGGTGATAATATGAAATAGTAAAAGTGATGGGTGGATGTGTGAATGCAAAGTAATTATATTTATTATATTCATATTCCTATGTCTTCCAAACAGAAAATGATTTGCAGGGTCTTAGAGCTGCTTTTTTTTTAATTTTTAAACACAGCTTTTCCATTTATAAAGAAAGTAAGCTACAACAATGTAAGCTACAACTTATGAGTTTATAGAGCTAAACCAGAAGCTTTGTTAATCAGCAATGCTATTTTAATATGTGATCAATTCCTTATTTATTTATATACATGACAATATACATGCATGCAAATTTTTCAGACACAGAATCAAATATTAAAAAGGTTTTGAAGCAAAACAAACAAGCTACATACTTTCATTAAAAAGTAAATAAACAGATTTGAAACTGCCAATTTTAGGCAAACCCAGGGCAAATGTAATGTGCACCTAGGCACATTTACAGAATCCTGACTTGACAATTACTGGAGTATTCATCAAATGTGCAATTGTCTCTGGTTGTAGCACACCCATTATTTAAAGTTAAAATTATGTTCTGAAAATATGAACCCAATAATTTTTTGTTTTATTAACTTCAAATATACACACTCATTGATCAATAAAGTCTTGGCAATTTAACTCTATGCTAAAAATAATGTATGTGTTCTATCCTGTCTTGAATTTTCTTGTGGCTCTCCATGATGAAAAGGAAGACAGAGACAGCATTTTTGTTTGTTTGTTTGTTTTTGTTGTAGGGGTTTTTTTTGTTTTGTTTTTGTAGGCAACAGTGCTCATTTCTTTCACCTACATAGAATTTTTTAATGTGGCATTATAATTACATTAAATGCCTAGGTTTGATTGTGATAGAAATGGATCAAATTCTTTTGATTTACACACTCAGGCTTGCTTTCAGTTTTGGAAATTTCATTTCAATTATCTTTTGAAAATGTTATCTATCCCAATCATGCCTATTTCATCTTCAGGGACAGAATAGAAATGAGAGAATGAGAAATGAGTGAGATTTGCTATCAGTTTTATTACCTCTATCAAATAACTTTCTCATTTTTTACTTCTTTTTTCTTTTCCTAACATTCTGGAAAAGACATTAAAGTTAGTCCTCCATACCACTGAGTCCATTTTCAAAATGTTATTCTGCCTTTTATTGGCTTCAATATTGATTTTTATTTTACAGTATATTTAGTTCCCTTGTAAGTCTTTCTAATATCCATTTCTCTTTTCATCTCCTGATTTCTTTTTTCTGAATTTTCATCTGTTTTCACTTTGAGTTTTCTTAGCCATTTTATAAGGTCTTTTATTCTTACATCACTAAAAATTAGGTTTATAATTTTAATAATTCTTGCATCACTAAAAATTGGAACTAAAATAGGTTTATAATTTTTCTTCTATTGCTAATAGAATAGCAATTAATCATTTTCTGAAATCTGCTTTTTCCTTTAAGTTATCAAGACAATGCTCCTTTCCATGTTATTTGGCCCCACTTAGATGGTTTTATGTTTTTTTCAATCTTCATTGAAAGGAATTTGATTGAGACATTGTTGTTGACTACAGGCCAGTTGAATAAATCTCTCCCTCTATCCATTAAAACTTGAAAGCAGGCTTACATACAAAGTTTGTAGTCCAATTATTAGCATCCAAAGTTTTTTTGTTTGTGTTTTGTTTTGTTTTAATATGACACTTCTGGCTTAAAATAGAATGTTCTACCTTCAAAGCCTCACTTTCTGATACTCTCTATGGTGGACTATCCCTGCTTCCAGGGATTTTCTTATCTGTCCCCCATTTTTATGACAAATGAGGACTACCCTGCTAGCTGCATCCTCCTCTGGTAAGGGCAATCTCCTCTTCCTCACTACATGCCCAGATATTTTTCTATCAGCTGTAGTACCTAAATTAACACAGAACAAAAATACTGACAGTAGTGAGACCCAGAAACACATTTTACCTGTCTGAAAATCAGTAGTTATGAAGGTGAAGGACAGCTGCCAAGTTTACTGGACTGAACAGAATTGGGAGGATTGAAGAGAACTGTGAAGTGATAATAGTGTAGAGATATAAACAATGGTATGCCTGCCATCTTTCAACCTGGCAGTATCATTTTATTTCTAGCAAAAGTGAGCTACAAATTGTATTTTTAATTTTGTTCAAGCATCATAATAGTGAAATATGTTTCTTTCAGACTCCAGCAATAAATTGTTTATCAGTGATAATTTTCTGTGTTGTGAGTAGTCATCTTTTTGTGTATCTCACCATATTAATATATTTTAATATGATGTCAGCAGAGAAATCCTTGAGTATAATTATCCAAACACCTTTTAAAACTGGAAATCCATGATATTTATTTGCTTTTAAATGTTGCATCTCTATATACATGAAACTTCCATCTAAATTACAGTTATTATAACCCATATATTGTGAGGGAAGCATCCTGTAGCTTCTATCTAGATTTCTTTCACGTGATGTATACAAAATATTTAAGAGAGTTGACACACTAGCATTTAGTCCTTAGCAAATCAGAATGAATTCATCTTTCAACTATCTGCTACCACTTCTAGACACCACATTCTTAAAAAAGATTGTGGAAGTAAATGGAATGGCTTCTGATGCAATTCATTTGGTCTCTCACCATTATTACGGTGTTAGGTGTGGGTTTTTCGTAGATGTCCTATATAAGGTTGAAGGTATTCTCTCTCTCCCTAATTTTTCAGTATTTTAATCATAAAGAGGTGTTGGATATGTCAAGTGTTTTTTCTGACTCTATTAAGATGGTCATGTGGTTTTTTTAAGGTGTGTTACATTAATTGCCTTTGCATTTTAAAACAACCTTGAATTTTTAGAATAAATCTGACTTGAGCTGTGTGTACAATCATTTCCATGTGATACTAGATTCAGTTTGCTAGTATTTTGTTGAGGTATTTTGCATCTATATTCATAAAAGATATTGGTATATAGTTTTTTTTCTTACGATGTTTTTGGTTTTGGTATCAGGGTCATACTGGCCTCATAGAATGAGTTGGAAAGTGTTCTGGTCTCTTTCACTTTTTGGAAGAGTTTATGTAGCCTTTGTATTAATACTGCTTTAAATGTTTGGCAGATTTCACCAGTAAAGCTATTTGGTCCTAGGCTTTTATCTGTAGAAAGTTTTAAAAATTATATATACACACATACACAATGTGTATTTTTGTCATATTTTCTTTTTTGGGGGAATCAGTTTTTATAGTTCAAAATTTAAAGTCTGATATGGTGCTAGTTAATTCTATCCCATTTAAATAAATCTAAGAAAGAAGTATAATAATAATTAGAGAAAAATATATTTGGTAAAATAATCCCTGTCTGTATAAAGAACTTTGCAATAACAATTGGCATTATATTTCCCTAAAAGCAACTCATACCAGGAAATAATCCATTTTCTTTTTGGAATCATCACGATATTCAGGTGGTTTGGATTTCTCTGTAATCCACATTAAGGTAACGTAACACCTTATGTGTAGTATGTAACCAATAAATATTTAGTGATTCCATGTACTTCATGTATAATTTTCTGTGCCAAATTCTCCATACAGATAAGTGAGTCTGTAAATAGTCTCCTCATCAGAAAAATGTACTCACTGTCTACCATCATTTACCATTATCAGAACATATATTTTACATGGCACTTTCTAAATTAAAGTTTATTATTCTCACTGTGTGGAACAATGTGCTTTGCATTTTAAAAAATATTTTAGTTATAAAATAAAACAATTTTATTTAGGTACTATCAATATATGAAAAAATAATTTCATTATAGTGTAATAAATTAATACGAAAGAAACAAAGACTTTTGGTAACATGAAGAATGAGGTGATTGATTGCCTTAGAGCAGAGGTAGAAGAGGAATTAGGAACACTATCACAAAATAAGTGATTGACTGAATTAATATGGTTTGACAAGGCTGAAGGGAGTTCCTGGAAGAAGATAAGCACATTATTAAATCTACTTTATTCCAATTAGTTGTTTGGGTCTTAACTTTTAAAGAAGATATATTGAGGACCTGAATGTTCTAGTCATCTGTTTTACCTGAGCACTTAATATAACCAGTAGCGTATTATAGATGCTCAAGAAATTGTTAATGTATAAATGATTCAATGGATGAAGAAATCGGATGAATGATTTATAACTCATACTCAACTGAGTCAGATAAGCAAGTTAAAAAGTAAAAGCATTGGAAAGCTAAATATTGTACCTAGTCCTTTGAATAAATATTTTGACTTCATTTGAATATTTATAAAAGACAAATTATTGCAGTACTGGATTAATGGTCTAACAGAGCATTATACTTTTTTTATTCTTTTGCCCCTTTTCATCACGAGATGTGGCAGCTTCTGCCCACATGACCTCTCCTACTCACTTTGTGTTTTAGATATATTTTTTGAGGGGGGAGTGTGGGTTTGTGGATTGAGGAAGAAGATTTATGAATGTATTTGTTAGCAATTATGACTCTTGTTATTAAAATATGTGTTGTCTTGATGGAAAATAATGTTATAATTAACATTTATATAAGAAAAACTATAAAGAAAAATAAAAAAATTAAATATACACTTTTCCTTTTTTATAAGGGAAAGGTGTGTGATCTTTATGAGGAGAACATGGCATTGAAGCTGAATCCTAAACAAATGGGCAAGATTTAGAAATTTAGAGGTGAGGGAGATGCTGTTCCCAGAGTGGGATAAGAGGAGGAAAGCAGAATGTATACAGTCAAAAGTGAGTGATTTGGTTTGGATTAAGTGTTGAGTTATAGAAGAATAGTGAGAGTCACAGATAGATAAATATGTAACTTGAGGAGAAAAGAGTGCTTTTTAAGCTTATTAAGGCAATGAAACATTTTCTTTGAAGAGATACTGATACGTAAAACTGCTAAAAGCAGAACAGTTTGGGTTGAAATAGAGAGAGGGACTAGTATTTGACAGGCCCATCCTCTCTCCACTTGCTCTCACCTGTGGCCTAAGATTATTGTAGAGTATCTTAAGAATAAGTTCATAAAGATTGAAAAAACTGAGAAAATTTTAACACATTTCATAGTTTCTTTTCAGACAGGTGTGATTACACAAGGCAAATACAATTTTTTCTTTCATGCCCTCTATAACTTGTCATATATACTCAGGTTTTATTGAATATCAAAATAGACTTATATTAATAAGAAAATAAACTTAATGTTTGGTAATCAATATTTCAGTATTTTATCTTAGAAAGTATTTATATATCTAATGATTATGCATTAACTAACTCAATTTAGTATCAGTCTAAGTTTTAAGTTACCCGAAGATCTTAGAAATTTTGTTTAAGCTGACACATTACAAACCAAAATTACTGTTGATATAAAAAGATTGAGAGAATTATGATTCAACTTATTTTAAAATATATTTTTTATAATATTAAACATTTAAATAGGAGTAAGTTTAGCTTGTTTGATTAGTAACCCAGTATAAGAACTTTTGGAAATTCAGGTTAAGTAGACTTTTCACGAGAAATCAATCCTAAATTTTATAAAAATGAAATACACACTTGTATTATTTAACATTGATAATTTATATAAAATCATATAACTGTTTTTCTTCTTTAAATCATTATTATTAAACTAGTCTTGATTTGGATTTTTATAGAAAATAGTTTTTCGGCAGCATCTTTTAGAGGTAATCATAATTTGTGCATTATCTTTTTTTTTAAAATTTTGTATGTTTTTGAGAATATTCAATTTATGTAAGCCCTTACTTATTTCTATACACTAATCAGAAGAATGATTCTTTAAGAAATGTTGTTTTAACGTATATATCCTGTGGAGGTAGAAGTCAAGATCTTTCTCAATTGCAAACATAAAGATACATAGTCACAAAGACAACTTATAGCTACGGTCCTACCGCCTCAGGCAAGGGTCAAAAATAAACTTAAAAACCCACAAATTTTCTAGTCCACATATCAAATAAGTATTTTTCTTCCCAGTGAGTGTGAAACATTTTCCCAGTTGATCTGAATCCTAAGCAAACAGACAGATAAACAAAAAGACTAACAAACCAAAATCTCAGTCACTTTTCACCCAGTAGAAAACAGTTTCATCATTTATGCGGAGATCACCGAATGGTTACAGCAGAAAACCAAATTCTCAATCACTGCTATCACTAATGGGGTATAATTTACTGTCCTGTAAAGATCTAGAAACTTAAAACAAACAAACAAAACAAAACATCAAACCAAAAGGAAAAAAAAAAAACAAACCAAAAACATATCAACAACAGGGGGAAGAGAAAGGGGAAAAAAAGAGAGAATTGGAGACAGTCAGAAAAGGTAAAGTTCTGTTGACACTTGAGATTCTCTCTGGGAATCAGAAAAGTTGTGCCTTCACTTAAATAGCCCCAGAGGTGCACTTCTCCAAGAATATAATTTATTTGGCTCTGTCAAGTAAATCTACCAATCCATCCTGGTGAATGACCTACAAAAATAATTAAGTACAATTTATAAAAGTTAAAAAAAACATGAACCTTATGAAAATATAAGCTGAATGCATGATGAAGCTTTTATTCAATTATTAATTATGGTTCAAAGGAGAGTTTGAAGGACACATACACCCATAGATACACACAATCAAGAATGCTGAAATGCATTTGCTAATAGATGCAGAACTGCTTAACATCATTTATCTGCAGTAAATGAGATGTTTAGGAGTTATCTTTTCTATGGAGTGGAAGCAAATATTTTCTCTACCGGATAAAATAAATTTCCATTGCTACAGACAAGAATAATTTGCATTTCTATCAGTTTTTACAAGATAACTACTACTTCTACAATATTGCTACCATTCTGATCAATGAGGATCAGTCAAAGGATCATACAAACACGGAATCAGATAATCCCCAGAAAGTCTGCTAACAATATCGTACTCCACAATATGAAACAATCATTTTAATAGTTCTAGATCCTCAACTTCAAAATGTGCACTTCCTAATATTGGTCTTCCTGAGAACAAGCCTGCAGGTACATGCTTTATGTCTGCTCTTTCTTCTCACTTCCCTTTCACATTTGTACTTCTTGAACTTGGTAAAATAAATGCATTCTCTTTTACACTCGCTTTTGTTTGCTGAGGCAAACAAACAAACAAACAAAAACTCCATGGCATATGCAAAAAAATTAATTAGAAATACTGATGTTTGAGAAGTCTCCTCTACTGAGGACACTATAAACCTGTCCCTCATCCCTATGAAAGATACATTTCCAGTAGAAATTTACTCATTATTTATTTAAAAATTTTAGTACATTTGTTCAGTTGTAGATTAAAATTAATTTTAATTGTAACTCAAGGCAGAAGAATATTTTAAGCTTTAAAGCCTCATGACACAGTGAATTTTAAATGGATTTAATTTTAATACTTTATAAATTTTTTTTGAAGTGTAATAAAGTGATTTAATGGAAGACTTTCAAGCACAAAATATATTTCTTTAGAAAAAAATCTTACATCAGATATGGAATAGCAATGTAATTTTTAAAACAAAAGGAACTATATGTAATTTCTGACTGTTGAAAAGAGTTTGATCGTGTGTTTTTTAAATGCATGATTGTGGCAACAAGCTGCCATTGTATAATAGTTCATAGGATACATTTAAAGAAAGATATAATACTTCTCTTTAAAAATATGACTTATTAGAGTATGACAGAATTTATGTTTATTCAGTTTTTAATTCAATGATACAAATTTTAGGTTTGTATTACATCAAAATACTTGCTCTGTAGCCTGTATTTTAAGTTACACTATTTTTCAAAGGCATGCTTTTGATTTCATGTACATTTTCCCTCAAATTGTTATTTGCTATTTTTAAGAGAAAGAACTATGAAAATATGAGTAATGACCTCAAATAATTTATTTTGACCCATAGAAAGGCTAAAGGACAAAGTAAGGAGTAGTATTGAGATAATTGTCAATGTTTTAAAACTATGATAGAGCATATGGTCATTTCAATGGCAAAAGGGATAGTTTCTGAAAAGATAATTTAAGTTTTGCTCACTAATAAAGTTTTCTTTCTTTGTTGAGAGAATATGCTTTTGGTTTTAGTGTATAATATTTGAGCCAGCTCATTAATCTTTGTAGATGAAATTTTAATGAATACACATATACGAGTGCGTGTCTCAGATAAACTCAAGTATAAGTTACAGCAACGGTAAACAGCAACATAAAGGGTTTGGCCAGCAACTGATTGGTTTGACAATGCTATGAGAGATATTTGGAGTTATAATAATGCCTCCATGATTAAACCACTGTTTGAATCCTCTAGTTTTTACTACCCTCAGTTTATTTTCTTCTTGAAGAGTGCTTCTAAATATTTGCATAACTCTGTCTCTTTCTTCTTATAATAATCTTAACCAACTTACCTGTCTAATTCAGCTTTTTAAATTTTTCACTTATTATGGGTGCATAATAGTTGTATATCTTTATAGGGTGCATGTGATGTTTTGAAACAGGCATACAATGTATATTAATCAAATCAAAGTAACTGGGGTATCCATCACCTCAGGCATTTATTATTTCTTTGGATTAGGAACATACCAATTCCATTCTTTTAGTTATTTTAAAGTGTATCATAACTTATTATTGACTGTAGTCACTTTGTGTGATATCAGATATTGTTCATTCTATCTATCTATAATTTTGCACACATTAACCGTCTCCACTTTATCGCTCCCTCCTGCTACCCTTAACCATCATTCTACTCTCTGTCTCCAAGAAATAAATTCTTTTTAATATTTGACTCCCACATATGAGTGAGAACATATGAGATTTGTCTTTCTGTGCTTGGCTTATTTCACTTAACATTATGTTCTCCAGTTCCATCAATGTTTTTGCAGATGGTAGAAGTTCATTCACTTTTGTGGCTATATAATAGTGTACTGTGTATATGTACCACAATTTCTTTATTCATTCATCCATTAATAGACACTTAGGTTGATTCCAAATCTTGGCTATTGTGAATAGTGCTGCAATAAACAGGGGAGTGCAGCTATCTTTTTGACGTACTGAATTCTCTTCTTTTGAATATACACCCAGTAGTGGGATTGCCGGGTAATATGGTAGTTTTATTTTCAGTTTTTTGAGGAACCTCTGTACTGTTTTTCATACTGTTTGCACTAATTTATCTTCCCACCGATGATGTACAAGGGTTCCCCTTTCTCCACATCCTGGTCAGCATGCATTATTGTCTGTCTTTTTGATAAAAGCCATTTTAACTGAGGTCAGATGATATCTCATTGTAGTTTTTATTTGCATTTCTCTGATGACTAATGATGTTGAGCATTTTTCATATACTCATTGGCCATCTATATGTTTCTTTTGAGAAATGTTAACTCAGATCTTTTGCCCAATTTTAACTGGATTATTTGATTTTTTTTCTATTTATTTGTTGGAGCTCCTTATATATTCTAGTTATTAATCCCTTATCAGATGGGTAGTTTGCAAATATTTTCTCCCATTTTGTGAGTTGTCTCTTCACTTGGATGATTGTTTCTTTGGTCATGCAGAAGCTTTTTAGCTTGACATAATCTCATTTGTCCAATTTTCTTTGGCTGTTTGTGCTTTGGGGGTATTACACAAGAAATCCTTGCCCAGGCCAATGTCCTGAAGCCTTTTCCCAAAGTTTTCTTTTAGTAGTTTTATAGTTTCAGGTCTTTGATTTAAGTGTTTAATCCATTTTGACTTGATTTTGTATATAGTGAGAGATAACGGTTTAGATTCATTCTTCTGCCTATGGATATCCAGTTTTCCCAGCACCATTTATTAAAGAGACTGTCCTTTCCCCAGTGTATGTTCTTGGCACCTATAAGTTCACTAGAGATGTGAAGATTTAATTCTGGGTTCTCTATTCTATTCCATCGTCCATCTGTCTGTTTTTAAGCCAATACCATGCTGTTTTGGTTACTAGAGCTGTGTAGTATGATTTGAAATCAGGTAACGTGATTCCTCCAATTTGATCTATTTGTTCAGGATGGCTACAACTATTCTGGATCTTTTGTGTTCCATATAAATTTTAGAATTATTTTTTTCTATTTCTTTGAAGGATGCCATTGGTATTTTGATGAGGATTACATTAAATCTGTAGATTGCTTTGAGGAGCATGTACATTTTAACAATATTAATTCTTCCAATCCATGTTCAGCATTTTCTCTGGAAAGCCTTTTTAGAACACTTCTTCTAAAAACCACTTGCCTATTTTTGTGTCTGTAACATTTATGCTTTTTTTGTCTTTGAAAATTTATGCCTATGCATATTTTCAATAAATATTTGTTGCATTAATTAATAAATGAATAAATAAACAAATGAGTGAACTCTAAAACCAATCCAATGAACCAAAGTAAGGATATTTTTTCCCTAAGATTTTGGCAACAAAAATGTGCTCATCTCAAACAGTTTCAACATTTGAGTTTAAGTTGAAAGAAAAAAAATTGCAGAAATGAAGACAAAGCCAAATGCCACAAATAGCAATCATTTCAATCTTTCTTTTAGACAAAGAATAATCTCCAATTCCCACTGAAGAGCAAATATAATTCCACCAGTTAAGCATTATTTTGGCATGATGGTAGCTGTAGGAAAGGCAGATGATCTCCAAAGTATTTATCAATGCACTGCTTGCTTGTATTTCAATTTCTCTTTAATATGTCTACTTCTAAATTTCAGAAAATTTGTTTTAGATTTTGAAAAATTTTCACAAATTTGGAAATATTTGTAGATTGAATTAATGAGAAGCCAATGAGATATATTAACAACTATAAACTGTCTTATTCCACATATATTTTGTTAGCTAAAAAGTACTCCTGTGTTCATATTATTTCATTTTCCAGTTATTTTTGTAGTTAAAGCAAAATGTATTTTTGCAACAATGATATATGCATTCATATGCAGAGACAAGAAAGGCAAGAAATCTTCCTGTAACCATTTTATTTTAAAATACCACTCTAACATCTGTAAACATAAGCAGTACTTATATTTCCCTATACTCTAAAGTAGGCATTTTCCCAAGGGGCAACGGGATGAGGCGAAACTCAAGTAATCTAAATCTTGGGGTTAGAGGAAATCATCTAACCCCAGGTGCAAGATGAAGAGACAGATATTTAGTCAGCCACTTGTGGCACTTAGTAAACCAAGATTTTGGAGGAAAATGACCCAACAAAGGAGACTGTGAGAGAGAGACAGCAGCCAAAGGTAGATAATGTGTAGTGTGTGATGTCTGGGAAACCAGGAAGAGGGTTTATCCGGAGAAAAACATTGCAATTAATAATGTTAAGAGCTTCTGAGAGGTCAAGTAAGACAAAGATGAGGAGGAATGCACTGGACTTTCTGGCACAGAACCCATCGCGGAAGCCCAAGCAGAAGTGAGGAAAAACTGGAGCTGAGGAAAGGGAGACGATTCATGTGGAGATGTAGTTTGACTAACTGCCTAAGAGTGGAAAAAGAGAGAGAGTATCAAAAATGAAGGTCAAGGCAGATAGATGGAGTCAGGTAGTTCTTAGGTCATTTCATTGTAAATAATTATTTTATCTGTCTATCTGTCTATTCATCTAATTAAACTATGTTTTTTCTTTTGGGTCAAATGATGAAAGATCAAATAGAAAAGAGATTGAAAAACTATAGACACAGGAAATAATTGATAGCATAACATTCCTGATAAAAATAAAAGGATATTATACAATACAGAAATCATGTAGCTTTGGATGGAGGGTAGGTGTAGATGGGCCTATCTTTGTACTGGAAGGAGAGAAGGAGAAAGAAGCCAAGGTGAGGGGGAAGGCAGCAAGATCCAAGATTTCAAGTAAATGGAAATTGCGTAAAGGTAGACAATGCAAAATTGAAGAACAGACTGGGTAACAGTAAAATTATAGGGCAATTTTGAACACTCAGTGGAGATTGTTAAGCATTGAAGAAACTTATCTTCTATTATGTGATATATTTTTCTCAGTAGAATTGAATAGGCTAAATATAGCCATGAAATAAAGGAATGGATTTTTGGAAGTTTTTTAGATGAATGTGACCAAAGGATAACAAAGCACAAGAGTTTAAGCCACTGAAAAAAGAGCAGTTTAAAAATGGTCTGTGTACTTTGGTTCTTTGAGGAATCCCCATGCTGTTTTCCACAGAGGTTGTAGTAATTTGCAGTCGCACCAACAGTGTGTAAGTGTTCCTCTCTCTCTGCATCCACCAGCATTTATTGTTTTTGAAATTTTTAATAAATGTCATTCTAACTGGGATAAGGCAATATGCCATTGTGGTTTTAATTTGAATTTCCCTGATGATTAGTGACATTGAGCATTTTTTCATATGTCTACTGGCCATTTGTCTTTCTTCTTTTGAGGACCTTCTGTTCATGTCTTTTGCCCGCTTTTTAACAGGGCAGAACTGGAGACCATTTTCCTAAGTGAGGTATCTCAAGAATGGAAAAACAAACACCACATGTACTCACTATTAAATTGGAGCTACCCGATGAGCACACATGTTCACAGAGGGAAGTAAAACTCAGTGGAAAGCGATCAAGGGGGAAGGAAGAGGAGGGGAGGGGAATAAACCAAACTAATGGGTACTATGGTCACTATTTGGGTGATGGGCACACCTATGGCCAGGACTCAAGCATTATAAAAACCATCCATGTAACTTAAAACATTTGTACCACCTTAATATTTTGAAATTAAAAAAAAGTAAAAAAAAAATTAAAATAAAAACGTGATCTGTGGACTCTGGATTTAGAAACAGAGATAAGTTCCATTAGAAAATGGAGGAGGCAGAGGGTCAGAAAAGAAAGGCTGGTGGACAGAATTCCCATCCCCTTCCCAGGGGGCGGAAAAAACTGCAGTGGGATAAATTGAACAGATAAACAAGAGGATGAGATTGTCGCAGTATCTCATCAAAAATTAGAATGGAGAACACAGTGACACAGGTACCAATGACTTAAGTGAGTCAAGGAGTGACCAGGGGTGGGCAGTGGCAGTAATAAAGGGACAGAGGAATTTAAAAAACCATATTGTGTTAACTAAATAGGAGAAGGATTTTTTAAAAGAGAGGGTATAATAGGACATAAGAAGAGTGTAGTTTATACCTATTAGTTAATGTATCTATTAAAATTAATATTATGTGGATGAGTTTGAGTCCTCCTTGAAGCAGATACCAAGATGGAATGTGATGTGCCGAGATTTATTGGGAAACATCTGTGAGGGATAAAGAAGGGGAAGAGAGGGAGCAGAAGTAGGCAAGGACTACCTTCAGACAGCAACTCAGGGCTGGCATGTGTGAAAGGAGGTAAGGAGGGAGGAGGAGGATTGAGTAGGAAGAACTTTAGACCACACAGGCATTCTGCAGTAGCCTCAGCCAAGCCAACGGGGAGTCCCTAGGCAAGTGTTCCTCCTTGGAAGAATCTCACATCAGGCAGGCATGGCCCAGATTTAGAAGCCTCACTGTGCTCAGTCACTGGCTAAGGGTAGAGAGTAGGAAGTTTGGTTTTGGAGTGAAAGCCACAGTGGACCCAAAGCTGCAGGAGCTGGAGGCTGTCAGCCTACTCTGTTTCCACAGAGGATTTAAATTAAACCTCGAGCCTGTTCCTTCTATAGCATGGGGGATTTTTTGGAAGAGAGATCTTTTTTGGAAGACCTCTCCAGGAATGCACACTTTGTTCTCTCAGCCATCACCCCGCCCACACAGCCCTTTAAGCCTTTTCCCACAGCACTTATTTTATTTTATTTTGGTTTGTTTTGTTTTCTTTCCTAGAAAAACCCCATTTAGAAAATGACACCCACTAAATAAAGATCCTTGAGAAACTTTTCTGGAGGTGGACAAATGTACTTGAAATGGACTGAAGAAAGTTATTCTTGTGTGTTAAATGCAGCAGTCCATTTGGTTGCTTGTAAATAAAGTGAGTTTAATTCCATTCTTGATGTAAAAAAATCTTAAGATCATGACAGTGCATTCTTGCTGATGAAAGATTTTGCTGAGCCCCATGTGTTTTTATTGTTAGAGACTAAGTCCATGAGCTTAGCTACCAGGTGGCTTCTCATCTTCATGCAGAGTATGGCTCAGATGTCAGTATTTTAAGGATCAAATCTGATGGGTTAAAATTCTATATATCACAGGTGTTTCAGGACTAAAGGCAAGGGAGGGGTCTCCTTATCAAGGAACTGACAATTGTTGTATACACTTGACTATACATTTCCATCTTTAATTACAGGAGTTTAAGAATAGTATATTCACATCTTTGCTATGTATGATCTGGATCCTTTAAAAATGGCATTTGTTAGGAAATGATTGAATATAGAAATATACATTGCTATTGAGTAATCCTTCTCTTGACTGTCAGGTAGTAACTTCATTGTATCATTTAATTCTGATTGGCAGCTGTTGGGTACTTACATTCATCTCACTTTTTTCTCCTCGAACATTATTCACTTTATGATCATTATATCTTCAATGTCTTATGACATAGATTTGAAGCAATCTGGCAGTTTCTGACAGAAAGAAGTTAGAATATAAAAGCCAATTTCCCTCTATTTTTTTTGGGTAGAATTGTCGATACACCTGAAACCATATAAATATTATGAAAAGGTAGTTGAATTAAACTATGTCATTGAGGTATATATATTACTAATTAAACAGCTCACTTTTATGGAAAGTATATAAGTAATATTTAGAATCACTTGCTAACGATCAGTTTTCTATTCATTAAGAATCTATCAGTAAATAAATGGCAATTATTTTGCAGCATCAACTGAAGCTTTTAAATCTCTCCTCTCCTCCAGTTTGTTACACTACTTAATGGTAGCGATATGAATATTTCTCAAGTACTATTTTGTTCCAACTTCTATGTGTTGTATTAATCATGAGCCACAACATCCCAATTTCCATGTTCAGTATTGAATAACAAGCCATGTTGTCAATCAATTAGCTATGTCCAGTTGTTATGTAAGTAGATGTTTGCATAGTGAAAAAAAAAAAAAAACCATAAACGAGTCAGTTCTACTCTCCCCGATTCAGTTAGTGTAATAGCAAAAAAGGGTAAGAGACAGTAAGAAAATTTTACGGTTGAAGTAGTTTTGGAAAAATATGAAATAGTAGTCAGAGAGTGGAATATAAGAAACTGATTATGGAAGAGTTATAGTTTTTAGTAATGACAGTGTTTAGGCATGATCTGATGACATAGATTTAAAAGCATGGTGTAACTTAGGGAAGAATAAAGGAAAATGATGTGAAAAGGACAATGATAGGAAAAGAGAGACAATATTCCTCCCAGACACAAGGCTGTTGGAAAAAACAGCTACCACTGGAAAGGATGGTGGAGGAAGATGAGTAGAATGTTTATAGAAGAGGTTGAGCATGGAGGTATGTTTGCTGAATACCAGAGGGCATCCTGGATAACTTGTGAGTGTTGGGGTATAAGAAGAGGTGGGTGAGAAGTGACTCCTTTTTCTTCCCTCTTGATAGAAATGAGGTCGTCCAGGGTTCACGTTTGATTGCTGTGAGGAAGGATGGCTTATACTTCATGCAAGGGCTCTACCTTTTTAAAGTCTGGTGAAGCCGGTTCTTACTTCTAGCATGTACTCTGTCTTCACCTTGGTGATAGAGGGACACTAACAAATGTAATTTGTCTTTTAAGTTAGACATTCTCTGTCTATTAAGCCTATGAGTATTTTGCTCTCTCCTTATTCCTTCAGTAAATATTTAGTATTCATTGAGTTGCTATTAAGCATCAGGTGTTCTAGAGAGCACCTAGTCTCTGTCCTCCTGCTGCAGACAAGACTGGAGCATAGGAAAGAGAGAAAGCCAGTTTTTTCACAAATGATGACCAATTAAAGCTGTGGTGGTTTCTGTGTAAGAAAATGGCATTTGGCAGGAAAACATAACTGGAAGCCTAGATTTGTCTCAGATGTCAGAGAGACTTCTTCGAAGAAGTGGCATTTAACATTTTTTGAAAGGATGCTGGTGAGGGGATTGGGAAAGATGTCAGGCAGAAGGAAATGCGTGAATCAGGAACTGAAGCATGCACCGAACATAATGCCCCTCCACTTCCTGTTATGTACCATCCCTCCCCAACACACAGAGCTTCTGAGGTTGTCAGAAAAGCAAACTTTTTTTGAAATCTTTAAAGAGAACTTGACAAAGTACACATGATTCTTTCCGGTAGGGTAAGGAAACCGTGTTTTACCATTGCTCATCCTTCTCCGACTGCTTTTCTTGAGTCAGAGAGGAAAGGGAGAGTTCTTTTTGAGGGAAGTAATATCTTAGAGATCCCTACATAGAATTGGAGTTTGTTGGATTTCCAAAGTAATTTATGTTAGTGTCAGAAGAATTAGAAGAGCTGTGGAGGAATATAAAAGAAATAGTATGGGCTGGGCGCAGTGGCTCATGCCTGTAATCCTAGCACTCTGGGAGGCTGAGGCGGGAGGATCACTTGAGATCAGGAGTTTGAGATCAGCCTAAGCAAGCGTGAGATGCTATCTCTACTAAAAATAGAAAGAAGTTTGCCAGACAACTAAAAATATATAGAAAAAATTAGCCAGGCATGGTGGTGTGTTCCTGTAGTCTCAGCTACTCTGGAGGCTGCGACAGAAGGATTGCTTGAGCCTAGAAGTTTGAGGTTGCTGTGAGCTAGGCTGATGCCATGGCACTCAAGCATGGGCAACAGAGTGAGATACTGTCTCAAAAAAAAAAAGGAATAGTATAGTTTACTCAAGCCTTTTCAAAAGCCATTTGCTCTTATTTTTATAACAGACACTGTAGAGTGAACAACCTTTAAACTATTAGTTAGTCAGTAATATTTACTAATTTTTTACTATGTGCCACCAAACTATTGCTTTGGTCAATACCTTTTAAAGATATGATGTGTATGCTTATATAAGATTAGTATTTCTGGATTTACTTCATTTGGATGTCCAAGTCTATAAATAAAAACCTTCAAGTTTCTGATACAGCTTACTCATATTTTTCTAAAATAATTATAATACTACATGAAGCCATTTAAAAGATTTATATTAGTTATAGGAAAGTAAACAGAGCATATTGTACACAAATTAAAATAATTATCTTTTGAAAAGCATAAGAATTGAAGGAACAAATTAACCATTATTCTCTCAAATTTTTTTAGAACAGGCAACTTGAACTACTTTCTGATCAGTCAGCTATCTCTGTTTTCTTGGGTCCCTACTTGGGCAGCTGTTTATAAGGCATATCCTCAGGAAACAGAATTCCACCTATTCTTCTATATCAAACAGTGAGCCTGACCCTGTTCTACCATCCTGTCTGGAGTATATGTGTTCCATTTACCATATCAGCTGAATCTCAGCCGTCCCTGCCTGATCCCAGACATAGACCCAAGCAGGCTGGTGGCATCATTCCACTCCCCATTTCTTTGTTTCATTTTGTTTCAAGTTTATAAATATATTTATATTTTCTCAGCATTGTGGACTTAAATTGTTTTCTTTCTATAATCCCATTTTTACCAAAAGATCCTGATAATATTTCTCAATAATTAATCTAAGGAAAATACATGATAAAAGACAGGTTAACTAAAGTTTACATCTTAGATACCTGGGAAAGACCTGCTGAGCTTATTCAATTTGGAGGCACAGCGATATGGGAATTTAAAAAGTACTGTGGTGCATTGCCCAAATCATCAGTATCATTTAGCTCAGAAATCATTGACTGAGCATCCTCAATATCCGAAGTCTACTAGACACTAACAGTCACTTTAAAAAGGTAAATGATCCTTGACTTCAAAGATTTTACAATTTAGTAAAAGTGTCAGCCATGTAGATTACAAGGCATTAGGGAAAAAGAAAGTTACTACAATGATGATACACTCAGAGTTTTCTAGGAATTTAAGAATATGGTGGTTAATTCCAAAATTAGATTTCAAGAAAGGAGAAGATAGAAGCTGAATTACAAAGGAGTTATCATTTGAACAAGGCCTAGAAGGAGAGGAAAGTTTTCAAGGGAAGAACAGTGAAAAGGAAAGTGCTTTCTCCTCCTCTGAGATAAAATGGACAGAGCAGAAGAAAAGTGGAAATAAAAAGGTGTTTTGAAGTGCAAATGAAGAAGTCTGGTTCACTTGGATGGCCTGATTTTCTTAGTTGAGCAGATGGAAGACAGAAGTGCATGTTTAGGAGAATGGCATAGGAAGTCTAAGGTAAGAGAATAGTTGGATGGATGTATAGGTTGTTGGATAGATGAAAGAAAAAAAATGTAGAAAATACAAAAACAAACATTTATTGAATTCTTAGTCTCTGTCAGGCACTATATTTTCACATCTACTATTTCAAGCCAAATATAAAGGATAAAATGATTCTGGAATCTTAGAATTCATGGTGGAGCTAGGAAAATCCATTTTTATATCAATTTGTCATCCAATTTCAACAAAAATAATTGGCGGGTGCTCTTTTTGATTTTTAGCTTTGGTAATTGCTGGTATGTTTAATCTATTCTCTTCCTGGTAGAAGGAAAGTACTGTAATACTCATGTGAACCCCTATGTGTTTCTCTAATTACACTTTTTCCTGAATAGTGTCTTCATAAATATAATTTTCTGGTAAAAATCAAATGTATGGAGTTAAGGTAGAACTCGGTGATGTTTGCGTGTATAGCCACGCTACCATCCATATATGGCACTTAAGTTGCTCCATTTTAATCTGGGCTGGTAGACTGAATGATCAGCCCTTTAAGCAGCTGAAGAATAGCTTCTTTTGTCCAGTTTTATCTGAATCATATGTGTACTTTAAGACAGAAAGGAAGAATGCCTTTCTGGCCCTGTTTAGTGAAGTTTAAGAGAAAGGAGAAAAATTGAATTAAAAAAAAAAAACAGCCATTTTCTGAGAATTAGCTGCTACCATGACTTCTTTTGGTATATACCGGAATCAGAGTATGTTCAGTACCACATATGGGACACAGGTGCTTTGATTAGACAAAAGTGGAGACTATAGAAAAATGCTCCAGAAGATCCATATGGCACCATTTTCATATACCTCAGGTGCCAGTTATCTTACAGGATGAATGACATCTCATTAGTAGCATGGAAGAACCCAGAGAAAGCATGAGAATCAGAAGCCCCTCTTTTTATTTCTGCAAGGGTAAATCTGCTTTTTCTATATTCAGATCCTGGATTTAGAAAAAGGAGGAATAGGGAGGCTCTCTTAGAGGGAAGAAATACATCTAACAGATGGGATTCATATGTCTAGTTTTCCTAATTTTCACCCGTGGTAAATCGATGAATACCTTTTAATTATTTTAGCATCCTGACTTCATTCTCAAAACTGTCAATTTGGACAATAAATAGCCACCTTGCTATCATGGATCTTGAACTTTTGATTGATTTAATATATGTGCTAAATTGACAATTTTAACCTGGAAGACAGCAAACTCGGCAAGTCTAGTTAGCAATTAGCTTTTGGCTAATATTTTATTCCTCCTTCAAAATTCACTACATACACCATTATCATTGGAAATGAAAACTCCAGAGCAAAATGAAGTTAACTAAAGAAAAATTATGTTATGATTATTTTTGATCATAAGTCTAAATGTTTACATTTCAATCCTGCTATATCCATCTTGTGTAGACACTGTACGTGGTACAAGGAAAGTATTACCACTGTGTCTCTAATCACTGATTTCTTTCTCATATTGATGAATGTCACTATCTTTAGTGTTAACTGTAAACCAAGGGTTTCCCTCTGTTGCATAAACACATTCAATGTACTGACAAAATTTTATTGAATTTTCAATGTTACATGACTGATTCATTGGTTTATGCTGTTATCTTCTGGGATATTAAAGATATGGTTTAATGATCAAAATATTTTGCTTAATAAAAAATTTATTTGCAATCTCCATTATATTTCATATAAATTATGTCCAAAACAGAGATCTTAATTTTTATCACCTGAAAGTATCTATAATTTCTTACAATTTTCAAAAAGAATATATTATGTTTGAATGAGGATATTCTAGGAAAGCATAGTGATCATGTACTAACAATGCCTAAATATAGGTTTGTGGATTTTTTTTTTAAAGTGAGTTTTCAGATTCTTGAAATTGATATTCTGGTTTTTGTTTTTTTCTGTGCAGAATCATCATAATTTTTTAAAAATTTGGAAAATATAATTTTTTAAAAATTTGGAAAATATATTTGTCAGATTGTTTATAGCATAGACATCCTTGTCACTTTATTTTGAAGAAAACAAAAACAAATTAAATAATTTCACACAGCAAAACCAACCTTTAAAAAAAAACTTATGTGTTCTGCATATAGCACAGTTATATGAAGGAACTTAAGTTAGATTTAATGTTCACATGTCAAATATGTAAACTTACTAAAAATTCTAAAAATACTGGTTTATTAAGTTATTAACTGATAAGTGTTTATGTAATGGGGAAAGAACAAGACTGGGAACACAGAGCTTTGACCCATGTTCAATTTTAAATGATAACCCGTGGTTCTAAACTGAAGGGTTTACCATCCTTAGTGGAAATATCGTTTGGGAATGTAGAAGATGAATTTTATTTTTTTCTTTTTGGCTGTCACCATAACACAGATGTCTGGGCCAGGAATTCTTAACTTCATTATTTGTGTATGGGGTAGTGTCTGGTCAACAAACAATTGTACCACAAAAAATTATTCTTTCCTTGCATCTTCCTTGACTGGGACACTGGAACCTAAATGCATTTATTTTTTTCTGGGCATTAGTGAATATCCAAGTTTATTTTCAGTTCTCATATGTTCTTCAGCAGTTACTTGGAAAAAATTCAACTGAAACAAACAATTACTCTACTAGAATGAGATATATGTGTGTTTTATACATATATGTATACACATTAAACACACACAAAAATCTTCACCTTTAAGAGCATCTTCTCTGCGATGGAAATCAGTAAAAGGCCACCCATTTCAGAATCAGTCCAAGGAAAATTAACCATGTAAGTAAAAAAATATCTTTTCATGACATTATTTTTTCAGGAAGATGATCCACAAATCAGACCCCAATAATGAAATTAAACTACGTTTTTAGAGGAGCGATTTTAAAACATCTTTTTTTCTTTAAAGAAACAATATACTCTTTTCAAATAAAATAATACATAGAAAGCCAATATATACAATGTATAGAAATTGGGTTCTTTAATATCCCATGCTATCCACCTTCTCTACACCCCATCTTCTTCTATGGTGGAAACTCTAGGGAATTCTCTGTTAAACCCAAGGCTTCCACAGAACACAGTGGAAAACTTATTGCTGTGAATTAGAGGTCACCAAACTCAGTGAATGGTCAGATAATAAGAAAGTAAAGTAGATTGTGCCAGTCCTGGACAATCGGCAGTGGTAGAATTGAAGTAAATCTGAGATCCCATACCATTCCCTGAAGCATTCAAATTCAATGAAAAAAAATTGTAGTCTGAAGAAAACACATTGGTAAACTGTATTTTGTCCTTGAGGAATATTTTGTGATATGTTCTGGAGGCTGTTAGAACATTGACTAGATGTTGTTATGTTATTTAAAAAAAACTTTGTTTATTCATTCTCACTAGAACATTTATCCCAAAAGCCATCATGCTCTTTAATATTCAGGTCCAGTGATATGGCATCGTCCCGGCTTCTTTTTGTAGTCTAGCGAAGTAGTTCCATGTCTCTCTCAGTGACATTCTGACTTTGTGCATCCTTCTTGAATGTAGGATGTAAAGTCTTCCACGGATTTGGAGATCTTTAGCCTTCTGTGTGTTTTGGACCTTATTCTGAATATGTTGTGTGTAAGCTTTGTTTAGGGAAGCAGAGGTGATCAATAAATGATGCTCATCTCCATCAGACAAACACAAGGACCACAAAGATGCAAAATATTGTTAGCCCTTAATAATAGAAGTCAAAAGGTAAACATTGGGTGGTATAAAATGTGAAGGTGTAGCCCGGAGGGCTTTAAAAGAGTCTTAGAATATAGATGTGGAGAGCATACATTTGTAATAGAAGAGTGTGGAAGAGAACAGAAAAGAAAGTGGCAATAAAATAGAGAAAACAGCAAATAAAAGGAAAGCCAATGATGAGGTGCACATATGTTTGGAACTTAATTTATATCAAATTTTGTGTATATGTAATATTTTTACTTTGTTATGTCATTATGTTACATATCTTCTCTCCAAAAAGAGAAAGTATGATATAATATAAAACCTATGGCATATTTTATCCTCATGCTATTAAAAAAGTGTTTCTCTTATAAAGATCATCTCATATGCATTTTATACTATGAGAAACTGCATTTGAATATAAATTTATGCACTTTTATCTCAATGTCTGGATTTCAATCTCTTGCAAATTAGCAATTAAAGGGAACTAAATGTACTTTTGATATGATTTAAATGCCATTTGACTCTTTTTCATAACACTCGTACATATGATGATTTTATTTTAGTGAATTATAATGATAAATCCCCAAAATGAAGACCTATTTTTTATTTCTTCAAGTGACAAAGGAATATAGATTTTAGAATTATGAATAGTGGATATTTATCCTTAAACTATTCTTTTAATTTCACATTCATTTTATTTAGTGTTTGTGAGAGAGTTATACCTCACACTCAAAAAGAGGAGAGTAGCATAGCAATTAATTAATGTGGTGGTATGGTCTGACTGGATGCATTACCTGTACTAGTCACACATTACTCAGTTTTCATATTTTCTTCTGCATGGTTTGACTTTGACAGCTCTTTTTTGTCATTACACTAGCACCAATAGAAGGAAGTGAAAGCATTTAAAATGGTATCACAATTAAAGATTCAGAGGTTTATTTGCCTTTTCTATTAGGCACACTTGAGTATAAAAACTCATATTTTTGATTTTGTTTTGATGCATTGGTACTTCACTTTCTTTCATGAACTGGTGAAGTTGTGAAAGAATATTATGTCTAAACCTGATTATGATATTGCTCCAGACCATTAGTGAAGATTCATTCTATTATAAGTCATGCCCAAAACAGTTCCTACCGCTTATTGGTTGAATAAGTGAATCTTTCAAAAATGAAAGCCCATTACATAGATGAAAAACATTTAAAAGATACACTTAGCCTAAGAAACATAATCTACATATTGCTGCATGAGAGGCATATTGTTAACTGGTTTATATCAAATTTTGAGAACACTTTTGTAAGTACAATGCATTAGTGAAGACACAGATATGGCTATATTGTAGGTTTGTTTTTTAAAATCATAGCAAATTAAATCTTAATACTATGCAAACAAAATGAAAACAAAGAGGTGGTAATCCTTTATTAATTTCATAGGTAATTACATAATTTTGCTTTGGTAATTTTTACACATCTAAGTTTTAGGCATAATGTAGATGGATCTTTGATCATCTTTAGTAGTTAAGTTTTTTTTGTATATAACATTAAAGAAATGTAACTACTTGTTAAATTCTTATTATGTGTATGATGCTTAATATAAAACATATAGGATTATATATATGCTAAGCCTATTAATGAATTCCTATTGAATACCATTAATTTCCTGTATTATAATTAGTTAGATAATATTGTTAACATAAAACATACAACTATATATAGTTATATTTAATTATATTAATACATTTACCTTAATCAATTTATGTAAATTCAATTTATAGATTTATATTTTAACATCTTAATTTTCTAAAATCCAATAAATATAGATTTGTAATACTTACGTAAATAACATAAATACATTTTCTGTAACTTCTTTTTTCTGTTTTCTACAGGTTTAATCTCATTTGATTTACATTTATTTTTCTGATGTGATAGCATTAATTTCCCTTATTTCTTGAGCTTAGACTCTTCAGTGCTCCTATTTATAGATTCCAAGTCCATAACCAGTTACCTTGGAAACTATTTAAAGAGCATCTTGTCTTTATTATTTGTTTTTATCAGATCATAAAACTGCCTTCTTTCTCCTTCATCTACTGTTTCAAATAACTCAGTGCTGTGGGAACTGATAAGCTCAGGGCTTATGTCAGTATTAGATCTGCATGTGTGTCTGTGTGCGTGCGTGCATGTGTGTGTATGTGTGTGCATGCATGAACATGCATGTGTGTATGTTTAGGTATGTGTGTTTATATTTTGTGAATGACTAATAGAACTTAATATAATGACCTTGCACATTGCTTAGCACCATTATGATTTTGGAAGGCTACCTATGTGCATGAAAACTGGATTCTGAATTAACTTATTTTATGAATATTCTTACATCTGTAGTATGTAGTATTTCACCAGTAAGATATATAAAACATTGTAATAGTTTATATTAGACAGTCTGTTTCAGGTTATTTTTAACTCTAATCTGCTCTATGAGAGCACAATACAGTGATAAAGAATATAGGTTCTGGGGTTGTACTGCTTAAATTCGAATTGTGGTTCACCACATACTAGCTGTTTGACCTTGAATAAATTACTTAATGCTCTATGACTCAACTAAAAATAGAGTTGGTAAAAATATCTACCTCATAGTTTTATTATCAGTCAATTCTTGTAAGTACCTAGAATACATGGTTAATGCATGTTATGGATCTAACCAACTGATTTGAAAAGAATTGATCTTAATTTTAAATGAAAGCCTATGGTAATACGTTGTTGACGATCTGAAGAGAAATTTAATTTCCATCTATAAATTCAGACTCTGGGTGATTTATGTCAATAAAATTAAATAGTGAACTGCATACATGCCATAGATTTATTTTTTAGGCCAAGTTTTGAAGTCAAAGTATATTGAATTTATATATTTTTATAACAGAGCCTCAAGGAGCTTGCTAATTATTTTTCGATGTTCTTGTAAATAATCCACTTCATAATACTTCACAGTGATTTTGATATTTTCAGATTCTTACTGTACCAAAGATATTAATTTAGGGTCTTTGAGTATCTCATCTATATTATGGATTGAAATATACATGCCTGTATAGAACATTAGATTTTTAACTCTTTGTAACACTTAGAAAATTTTTATTTGATATCACATCTTCAGGTCAATTCATTTGGGGGAAAATGCAAATGAATTTAAAGTCAGAAAAATTGTTATGTCATAAGTTTGGGATCGGCCATGGTTTTGTCCATATAAGAAAATTTGATTACCTTCAGTAACAGTTTATTTTATAAGAACTCACAAACCTTTATTTATCACTGTGTCACCTGGAGAAATTGCTTCACCTGAGCATTAGTTTCTTCAATACACCATCAAGCTAAGAAATTTCACTTTGAAGGATTTTTTTATACCTTGCGTTTATAAAAGACACATCATAGAGGGCTCAGCTCCTCATTGATACACAATAAATGTTAGTGTCTTTATTTTCTTAGTAGAAACCATAAAATTTACAAAAATTGTTATTTTTGGATACTTTTTAATATTAGGTTCTAAAAGCAATTATTCACTAAATATGATTAAAGTGAAAAGAAAGATTTATTATAATTTTAGATTATGCTTCATGAATTCACGTGTCATTAAAGAAAATGTGAGATTGGATCAAAGAAGCAAGACATCTTTCAAGAACATTTGTTCTGAAGCTATTCCCTTTTCTTTCGGTGTGGATAATGCATTAAGCACTTGTAACATGTTTCATTATATGTGGCCCCTAACATGTGCATTTCCTCTTATTTGGAGAAAGATTTATTTCTGACACTCACTATAGTGAGCTTTTGTTCAGTGAGTGTTCACTATATCCCAGGCACTATGTTAGCCACTTTACATGCATTTTGTCATATAATCCTTACAACCAACCTGTGCTCTGAGCATTTTTATTTTCCATATTCACATTTAAAAGTAAGAAAATTAAGATTTATAGGATTTAAGGACTTGCCCAAAGATATGCAATTATAAAGTGCCAAAGCCAAGATTGGAACTCAAGCCTTACCTCAGACCATCAGTCCAAACTGCTATGTACTATATCTCTGTTCGTTTTCTAAATCTATTTTTCACTTAATATTTTATGTTCTCTGAAAATAATCAATGAATTTGATCATTTGTAACTATACACTTTGAAGCCTGACTAACTTTGCAGCAGAAAATGAAACATTAGCACATGGAAATACAGAATATGCTATGAAAATATAAGTACATGTATCATGTCAGATAAGCATAACAATGCTCAACTTCACAAGCAGAAATTCCTTCAAAAGTTTTATTCTAATTTAATTAAAGAGCAGTTAAAGAGAAGATTTTTAAGGATGTTCCAAGTTTTCAGATGTATCCTGAAAACTTAGTATCTTGTTTTGAAAATCATTTCAGTTCTCTTCTTCAGGCCTGAGCGAAGTAAGTGAATAATGAAAAATAACAGATGGACATAAATAAATAACAAATTGATAGAATCATTGCGGGGATGTGTTTCATTGTTGTTAATTTCTTAATTTTTTCTAGATAATATAACATAAAACTGAACACTTTAAAACCACATTCTTGCTTCATCATATTGGCAAATGTGCATGCTAAATATCTATTGCAGTAAATAATAAGTTAATAAATAACTATTTATAATAAAAGGTTTCATTGAAGAATTCTATAGGTGTAAGATGTGCATGCTGAAATGTAAATCATCAGTCCATAAACTATTCTTATTGATTCATGTTAGAATAATGTTAACAATAATAACATTATTGACTCTGGCACTCATCCTCTGTGTGGAGTTATCATCCTAATTACCTATGCCAGTGAAACTCAATCACACAATGACTGTTAATATCACTCTTTGTTGAGTCTTTCCCACGTGCTATGCCATATGCCGTACACATCAAATATCTTACTTAGTTCTTCATTCCCGCTTCACAGATGAGGAAAGAAAAGCTTCAAGAAGTTTAGTAACTTTCCCAATGACAGACAAGTACTGCTATGAAGCTGAAATGTCTGACTCTAAGCCCAATATCTTATTTGCTGTGGTTTCCTACAGCTGACTGCTCATTTTCTTTTATAACTCATAATAATATTGAAGAATATGAAACACTAATAAGTGAGAGGAGTTTGATATACAGCTCTTTAATATTTGTAATAGGCTTTGGCACTTAGCTTAGTAAGAAAAAAGGAAATATCGTATATCTGATTCTATCATTGTTGCTGACAGTAGTACACCAAGTTCTGCGGAGTTGATTTATAACTGACTTTAAAAGCTGTACATTCTCCTCTTGCTTCTCCAACAACTATATTAATATGATTTTGGGGAATAAGAAATACTAAGTTATGTCATATATGACAGATTTGAACTACTTAATCCTGGAAATATTTATGATTATGATACATAGTATGTATGTCATGGGGCTAAAGAGGCTATATCTGTAAAGGTATAATTTTACATTTATTGATAGAAATTATGCTGATGTTGAATTTGTAGAAATGGTAGAATTTTTGCAGACATGCCATTTAGTGTTGGATTATTGTGCAGTATATTTTCACTATTTGCAATAATTGGGATATTTCTTATTATTTGTGCAGATGTCCTTGTATTTAATAGTGTCAATATTTATGTTAATTAAGATAGAAATACAAAGGAGCAGATCAGTCGGTTGCAGAAATCAGTTGTAAACAGCTTTTCTACAGAGATTTAGGATGTTGTTCCCAAAGAAAGACACAGTTACATGACCTCTGATTAATCTATTACCTTTTATTTGATTTTATGAATAAATAGATTGCTCTATGTTTTCAAAATAAAAAGGATGATATATTCTAATATTGATGTAACATTTGAAATGGCATAGATAAAAGCCTATTTAGAGGGGCATAAGATCACCATAAGACTCTTGTCAGTTTCCAACGAATTCATATATATCAAAAAAGACTCAAAGAAAAATAACAAAGAGGAAAGATAATGAGCCCGTCAAAGCAAATGCTTAATGCAGCTTCACTTTGGTATTAATCGGACTGTTTGTGGGTGAGGGTCAAACCAACTGAGGTCAATAGAGAGGATTTTGGTAAAAGGAAGAGGAGAACTAAGTTAGTGATTTCAGACAGATTGAAATTTTAAAAGTGAAACATAAAGGTCACAAAATCAGATTCAGTTTGCAGAAGCACAGTGGGCAAGTTTTAATGACTTCTCAGCAGAGCTTTTTAAGAGAAGCACTCGAATTGGAACTACACAGACAAACTAAAGTTTTTTTTTAATCACCAGGGAAAGAGATGGGATATTTTAAAGATTAAATAAAATTATAAAAGTTGCTTTTAGTGAACAATTTCACTACGTTGGATGATTAATATAGCTTCTTCTAAAAGGAATTTAAAATGTGTACAGGTTTTATTCAACACATACAATTTAGATACTGCTTTATATCACAGATGAGCAATATGTGTATATATGTGCATATATAATTTTAAAGATGTGTTTGTAAGATATTTTCCATAATTAAATATAAGTGCCTTTCTTATTAAATATTTATGAGACTTTTAAAAGGCTGTAAATTGTATCTTCTGAGCTTGCTAAATCCCTCTTTGACAAATGCTAAGTGGGAGCAAGGCAATAAAATTGTTTTTCTCCATCAAACTATTTTCACTCTATAGATAAAAGGAGGAGAAAAAGGAGGAGGAGAAAAAGGGAAACAACAGGAGCACAAAATTTTGTGTATAATCCAAATATTTACTTACTTGTCAATTCTCTTGTTGAAGTGTTACACAAGTTTTATTTTTCTCAGGATTTCTTTTCAAAGGTATTTACTATTATTTAATTAAGTTTATTGAAAGCCTACATGGTAAGGTATTTTACAAGGCCTATCGAGGACTCAAAGATTATAAAATATATTTGATCTTTGCTTCACAGGCTTTGCAATATGAAGCTTTCACAAGCAATCATGTATTTGATATTTTTGGTATCTGGAATAAATGGTACTTTATATAAATGGTTGCTTAAGGGTTAATACCATAGTTCTGTGTTGAGATAACTTTTACAATTCCTGATTCTCCTCCTTTAGAATGTGTACGTATTTCTCTATCTATGCACAGATAGTATTCCTTGACAAGGAATGTAGTTAAATCTATTATACTGGCATGTGTTAGAATCCTATTAAGTATGTGTGTGTGTGTGTGTGTGTGTGTGTGTGTGTGTGTATGTGTGTGTATAATTTTATTTCACTAAGCTAATGGTGCAACTTTAACTATATTTCTAGCCTCATCTGTTTTTGCATTCTTAGTACATAATGTTATACATCACAGTGTTCATTAGATGGAAAAATTCATAAAGAATGAAAGAACAAATCTTGTTTCATGCGTATGTACAATTTTCAAATGATAATGAAAGATCCATTTTTCTCTAGCTCCAGAATTACACAAAATTGTAGCAAAAAAGAACCAATATTTTAAATACCTTTTTGGACCATGGAAAGGACTCAATATGTGTTAAATCTTTTGACTTTTAAATTCGCAGTAATCTTGGAATTAGACACAGCAGGAATTAATATTCTAATTTATGAAGGGAAAATTTTGTCTGTGATAGGTAAAGGGGCTTGCCCAAGATTTCTCCTCCAGTAAAATGTGCTACCACTGGAATCTGGGACTCCTAACCATGAGTGATTTGTCTCTTTCCATTAGAACTAGGATGAACATATGCCCCATTTTTTCTGGGAAAATTCCATCTAATTCTTAGTATCCTGAATTGGTCATTAATTGTACCCTGTTTCACTCTGAATAGTGTCCCATAAATTATAAGGCCACCATAAAACTATAGTGAGAAATAAAACAAAAATCAGAAATAGACTATACAAAGGATAGGTTTCTTTGATGCCTGTGTTGATCAGATCATATTAGCTTATTATTATTAATAATATAAAAATCATCTCCTTTAACTGATTCACTTACTATATAAATATTTATCACTACTTTGATATAGATTCTTATTATTTTATCCTATTGTTTGAAAACTACTGAATTATCTATGATTGTCTCTAAATGTTATCTAAACAAATTTAGTATACTACACTATGTGAAAATGAACTCATGGTAGATCCAAACTCGTTAAGCTTGACATGCCAGACATGAGATAGGATGAGAACATGGAGTCACTTGCTTTGTAACAGCTAGATTAGATTGAGTATAACGAGACTCTTTTTGATTAATCAGAACTCAAGTCAGATTAGAACACAAGTCAAAATGAGCATTACTGTGTGTTCACTGTATAAATTAATAACTCACTACCAAGCTTAGTAACATTTCACATTTTTTTCTGATCCAATAGCTTTAAAACCGGTGATGTGAACACTAAGTGGATTTTGACACATACTTATTTTTTGTAGTTAATATATTTCTTTTCAGAAATGAACTCTTGACATTAATGATATTGGCTTTTTTTGTGCAGTTTCAAAAATCTATGTCATTAAGAAAGTTATAATTATTGATGCTATTCTATAACAATTAGCTTACTGCTTTAATGTTCTTCAATATCTTTTCAAAAATAGATCATTATTCTTTTAATCTATTTCCAAATAAGAAAAAATTTGACAGAGGTTAAGATTTGTTCAAAATCATCAAGCCCAGATTATATATATAATATATACATGAGATGTGAGGGGTCAGTGTGTGTGTGTGTGTATGTGTGTGCGAATGGCACATAACCCTTCCAAATCACCTAGAGAAAATTGCTTCTGACAATCCTATTATGGGAAGCATAGGACAGGAATGAAATATCTATGGTCGTGTCTATTCACAAAACTGTTTAAATAAGTCTAGTTTAAAACGAGACACTAACATGACTGTTATTTATATATGACCCCAGATAATTATTTTGGCTTCAAATTTATACAAGTCTGTTCAGATAGGTCTGTAGTATGTTAAAATTGGAAATGTTTCAAGGACAATATAAGAACTGCAAGGTCTTTGTACATCATTGAATGTGACTGGATTGAAAATCTACAGTGAGCTATCTGAATAAATTTTTTCAACTTTGATTCCTTTCACAGTCATTGAAGATTCTACCACATATACTAATATAATACTACCATATTAATTGTGTTCTTAAAATTGTTCTAAATGTCTGAAGTCTATTTCTAAAATAAAGTATAATTGATACAGAAGAATAAAATGTTGATAAATATTATTTTATTATTATTTTGATCTCATTTCCTGATGTTTATTATTTTAACTATTCTATCAGAAGAGACCATTATAGTTTAGGGGAAAATGCTTGACAACAGAGTGGATAAGGCAGAATATTTCAAATAGTGAGAAACTAATGTTTTATAGCTTCTACAGTTAAGTATTTTTCTTTCTTAGTGTATTTGATAATCTTGGCCCAGTTATTCACTAATTATTTTTACAGATAACCAAAAAATATGTCAAAAAGTGGCACTTCTATTAAAATTTCCAACAGGACAATTTTCATGTTCAGAATGTTGCACAAAGCTATTTTCGTTTGTTTGGAGTGTTAACTGGACAAAGAGCATTTGTTGTTTGTTTTAAATTACCAATATAAAATGGAGTGTCACCGGTAACAAGGAAGAAGTTACTGTTGAATAGTAAACACATTTTGCATATGTTTATATCTTCATAAGAATGTCCTTGCTTCAAAAAGTAGGCATAGAGAAATAGGGATGGAGTTTTTTAGTTAGCCTTAGTGTTCTTTTGATTACTTGGAATGTTAACACACAGATCTGTGCCCCGTACGTTTACTCACCAAGGCTTGGCTATGGATTTTTTATATGGAATCACTGCTTAGAAACTCAGTTTACTTCACCATTGGCCTATTTTCATGAGTGTTGTCAATGGTAAAATTTATCAATTTTTAAGATATTGAATTATTTTAAGTCCTGGCTTTAACTACATTAAAAACATTAATTTCAGATATATTTTTATTTGTTCACATTTGAGTTCCTTCAAAAATTAACTTTATTCCACTGTTGAATACTCTTTCCCAATCTATTTTACAGAAACATTTATAACTTGTTAAAATTATTAGTTCTATTCTTTTTTCTCTGTAAAAAGCAGGATTCTAAAATAAATCTACTATACTAAGCAACTAGGGTAAAGAAAAGTTCAATTTGCTTTTGTTTCTCTTATTTAGACATATGGTGAGTTGGATTAATCTCACTTGTCAGTTACACCATCCCTCCTCTGTAAAAGGTCCTTATTTTATTTTATTATTTTAAAAATATTTTTTAAAATTGTATTTGTTCCCCTCTCAGCTCCACTGAGACCCAGGAACCACTCTCTTTTTTCTTCATGTAAGAAACCAATCTAAGGTACATAAGTGTTTATCTTTGACTACAACTGTATCCTTGAAGAATATATGGTAGTGGTTAAAATCTGTATCATTTAAATTTTTATATTTTAAATTTATATTTTTATTTTGTTATTTTTCACTCAATGCAATTATTGTTTCTAATTGCCACAAGCTTTATATAGTATTTGTCCATCACATATTATCTCCTAGTAATAGAAGCTACATTGACTTCAACTTCTGCTATAACAAACGATTCTTCAATAATAATCTCCACACAGTGATAATTCATTTCTAATTGATTCGTGTTGCCATTTAATGTGTCAAATTATCTATCTATATCTATTTATCTATGATGTATCATCTAGATATTGTTATCTATATTGTTCTATTTCCAAAATCTTAATTGCATTTCATTTATCTTTTTGTCTACTTATCCCAACTTATTTTTCATAATATATATTAGTAGTGTATTTAATATTTCATAGGGTGAATAACTTCTCTTTTTCAAAATTAACATTTATATAGATAGTTTAGTATGATATATAAACGTTGGAATAAATTTTCCAAAGGAATAAAAAAAAATCTGTTTTAGTTTTATGGACCTAAAATTGGCATACAGTAAACTTCACTAGTTTAAAATGTAAATTTGATATTTTGCTATATGTATACACCATTGAGAAGGTGCCATAATCAAGATAGTGATCATGTCTATCACTCCCCAAAAGTTTCCAGTACCCCTTGTAATCACACTTTCCCTCAACACCTTCTCTGACTCCAGGCAACTACTGATCTGCTTTTTGTCAATACAGATTGGTTTACATTTTCTAGAATTTTATATACATCTAATTGTACAGTATGGATACTCTGGATAAAGGGATAGTTCACGTCCTGGGGGGGACACAGCAGGAAGGTATGAGATTTCATCATGCTACTCAGAACAAGGTGCAATTTAAAACTTATAAACTGTTTATTTCTGAATTTTCCATTTCATGTCTTTAGAATATGGTTGATTGTGGGTATCTGAAACCATGCGAAATCGAAACTGTGTATGGGGGCGTGTCTACTGTGTCTGCTCATTTCAGTCTTCTTTCATTCTGTGTAATTATTTTGAGATTCATCTATATTGTTTTTTCTTAATCAGTGACTTGTCTTTTCATCCACTTAAAAGTGACTTCAGAATAGCAGGATTGCTAAATTTTCTCATTTGTGTTTTTGTTTTATTTTATAGATTGTATTTTTGTGGTCTTATTTAAGAAGTATTTGCCAAATTCAAGGTCACAACATTCTCCTACTGTATTTAATCTGGGAGTTTTTTAGGATTAGGTTTAAAATAGGATTTATGATTCATTTTTAGTTAATTTTTGTACATGATATATGATATGGATCAAAGTTTCTATTTCTTTTTTCATATGAATATACAATTATTACATGACTATTTGTTGAAAAGACTATTCTTTTTTTACTGAATTTCCTTTGTGCCTGGTCTAAAAACCAATTGAGCTGAGCACATATGTGTGAATCTTTTCTGTACTGTGTGGTCTGTTACAATTGTGCCATCACTGTCTCGATGGCTATAGTTTTGTAATAATTCTTCTAGTTAGGTAGCATAAAGTCCTAAAACTTTGTTCATTTTAAAGCTATTTTGACTATTCTAGGTCTATTGCATGTCTGTCTAAATTTTGGACTCAACATAGCAAAGTCTACAAAAACGACTACTAAAAATTTCACTGGAAGTGCACTGAATTTATAGATCGATTTGAGAAGAAAGGACATCTTAAAAACTTCAGTCTTTCACTACATAAACACACTGTGTTGTTCAACTTGTTGGTATAATGTTTTTCAACAATGTTGCTTTGTAGAATTATTTTTAATATCTGTAAAATACACAGTATACTTTTAATATGTATAGTGATTTCTCTCATTCCTGCTTCTAGAAATTTGTGTTGCCTCTTTTGTTCCTGATCAACCTGGCTTGAGCTTGATAAATTTTACTGACATTTTGAAAGAGTCAGATTTTTTTTCATTGATTTTTCTTTATTTCTCTGTTTTCTAGTTCACTGATTTCCACTATAATCTATATTATGTTCTTTCTCTGCTACTGTTGGTTTCATTTATTCTTCTTTTTCTAGCTCTTAAGGTGGAGATTGAAGTAATCGATGTAAATATTTTTATCTTTTCTAACCTACATGTGCAGTGCTACTGCTTTACCTCCAATTGATACATTTTATATATTTTATTTTCATTTTCATTCAGATCAGCTACTTTTGAATTTCTCCTTTGATTTTTTCTTTCTCTAATGGACTATATGATATTACGTTATTTTCTAAATACTCAGTGATTTTCTAAATATCTTTTTATTAATTTGATCTCCAATTTACCTCAATTTATCAGGAATTAATTAAAAAATTTTTACACTCATACTTTACTTATATGGCTGAACAGTATTTAATACATTTTATTAGAAATATGCATACATTTGTTGGGAGCAAATATTTATAAAATGTGAATTTATCTTATGTTGTAATGTTGACTATTAGTATCTATCTCCTTCAGGTTTTTTCTAAAGAAATTTAGAAATTTCAAAATTTTATTCTTTATTTCTAGGTATTTGACAATTTTCATTACTATTTATATGATATTAGTTCTATTAATATTTAATTGATTATTGCTATTTATGAAAATAATTTTAGTTTAATATCATATTCTATGAAGCAACCTTTACTTTTTTAAATTAAATAGACGTTTGTATGTATGTTTTTAGCTATTTTTATTGCATTTTAATTCTATTTAATCATTCACAGAGAATATATTCTTTATGTTCTTGATTTTTGTAATTTATGAACGTGTCCATTGTGCCCTTTATAAAGCCTATTTTTGTTAACATATGCCCTGAAATAATTTTTATTGTCAGCTTGAGTAACACACATTAACATATTGGATATATCAATTATATATTTATATATTTATTTATTGGTGCCTTTATAATTATTAAATTTACAAAAAAGAAATAATAAATAAACTCCAACTATAATCCACCTAATGTCACTGATTTGTTCATTTTCATCTATAGTTTCATCAGTTGTTTCTTTATATATTTGGAAGGTATGTTTTTAGATATATGTATAGATTTATACTTTTCATATTTTATTATTATTTTTTCTATAACTACTACATAGAATTTGACTTTGTCCTTTATGATTTGTACACTTAAATTGTATTTTTAATTATAAACTGCTTACATAGACTTCATTGGTTTATAACTGTCTTTTATTTAAATTGTCATACTTTCATTTTTAAGCTTTCTTTGTTCTTTTAAGTGTGTCTCTTATAGATGTTAGATACCCAGAACTTGTTTTTTTACTCAGTGTGAAGTTAATGCTCTGATTATAAGTTTAACTTAATTATATTTACTTTAATTACTGTTATAATACGATTTACTATTGCTTTTCTATTTTATATTCATTTATTATCACAATTCCATTTTACACTCTGCTTTTATCTTCCTATAGAAAATTAGAAAAATTTATAATGTTAGCTTAAAATATAAACATTTCATGTTTATTCATATATATATATGAATTCATAGTTATGTTTCTATTTTTCTATCCATTTCTTTGCATCATCTTGGAACCCTCTGGTCCATAGTTATCATGCTATCCAATACATATATCATATTGATATTATATAAAATTTCTTGATTGTAATGAATATACTATATTTAAGACTGTTTCTTATTCTTTATTTATTTTGGTAACATTAATCTTTACCAAGTAATTTACTATCCTTGTTGTCCATATCCTACATCTATGATGTTCATATCCTACATCTATGAAATACTGAAATTATTTATTTTCTTTCTATAGTACATTGTTCAAGTATATTAGTATCTTGCATGTCCAAGATTGTTTTATTTTGTCATTATATTTATCTGCCACTTTGCTGGACAAAAATCTTAGATTATAATTTTTTTCAGTCATTCTATTTAACAATATTACTCATTTAACTTCTCATAACTAGGGTTGTTGCGAAGACTCATAAATATTTAATATTTTTTCTTTCAATTATATGATTTCCTTTTTTGAAGAATTTAGAAATTTCCACATAGTGTAACTAGAAGTAAATTTTAAAAATTGTATGCTGCTTATTAGTGTAAAAGCTCTAATAATATGACCTATATTTACAAGACATTAAAATTTTATTTTTGTTTCCTATATTTCTTGCCTCCCACCTTTTTTTTTATTTCAGCATATTATGGGGGTACAAATGTTTAGATTACGTATATTGACCTTACTTACCCCCCTCCCTGCCGAGTCAGAGTTTCAAGCATGTCCATCCCCCAGACGGTGCTCATTGCACTCACTATGTATGTATATACCCATCCCCTCCTCCCCGCTCCCATCTGCCTGATGCCCAATGAATGTTATTCCTATGTGACAGAATAATGGCCAAAAAACATATTGAAATAATGCTGACCATCTCTAATCATCAGGGAAATGCAAATCAAAGCCTCCCACCTTTTTTATTCCAACCAGCTTTGTTTTAGAAGAGTTCTAACCATATACGCTTTCTTTAGTTGTAGCTACACATTGATTTCATCAATTATTTCAACTACCATATTTGATTATCTAATGTAACTAATGGTTTTTATGTTTACATTTATATTTGATCATACTTCCTTTGTTTTTAGAATATTATCAATTATTTATTTGATTATATTTGTATGCTTAGTTTATTTTTAGGTTATATTTTTCTTTAATTCTTTTGATTTTGCCATCTCTTGTTCAGTATGCTCTATTTTATAGCGCTTTATATTTCTTCTATATCAATTCTTTTTGTAAGTTCATATTCTTTTAGAACTGTTATCTACCTTGGGTAATAATAATAAACTGAGGGTAGGCAAAAAAGACTAGTTTCTGGTTCATACCTTATGTAGAGTCTTTAGGAGGATAGGAAGAGGTGCGGGGCATGCCTCAAAGTAAAAATCCACTGCCTTACAATCTGGCTTCATTTGTCCACTCACCTCTTCGTATTATAATATAACACTCCCTTCTGAGAATTTTCCTATATCTTCACTTCAGAACTACTCAATTCTAAGATCCATATTTCAAAATTAAAACTACTCATGCCAAATCATGAGAAGGTAATCAGAGAGTAGGAAACAATTCAATCTCTGGGGGTAAAAGGGTCACCTATACTTGTTGCACATCCTTCTTTCCACTTGTCCTCTGGTGTGACATTGTTTTCCTTCATCTTTTGATTCAAACATTAGTTATTGCTATTCTCTTATTTTTTTTTTCACCCTTTCTCCCCACCTGCTATTTCTATTATTGAGAATCATTACAGAGCAGGTCATTATATGTCTAATATGAAGGAAAGAAAAGGATTTATATATAATAGCCTCTCATCTTATACTGGTTAAACTCCCCGCTACCTTTTCTCAGATGTAATTTTTTTTTCCTTCAACAACAGAATCTAATTCCATTTGTGCTTCCATAGAATTATCGAGATTTTAATATTAATTTTTGTCACAGAATTTTTTTTCTATTTATATGGGTGGTAGGGGAACAGTTGCCTGTATTATTAACTCTTGTCAGGCATTAGTAGCTTCTCATGTAATTTTCTACATATTTTATTACTTACGAATTTTTTATAATTAGGTTTAAGTTTGTCCTAAGATACAATGCTTTTAAAATATATATAAAATAAATATTTTATATATTAAATATATATAATTCATTCTAAGATATGTACATATATATCTGTACATGCATAACACACATACGGAATCATGTACACTCATATATATATCCACTATATCGAACTCTGAAAGATACTCTTTAAAATTCTGATCTCAAAATGAAATATTAATATATAATCTATAAGTTGTGATATCTCTATTTTGCTATAAGTTTTGGGAGACCTCATTTATAAATGAGTAGTATAATTTTATGCTATTATACAGTTTAAGTAAAGAAATGCCAGAGGCCAATCACTGAGCTATGCATCTATTCATCAGCATGATTCTTGGCCAATAAGAACAATTGAGCATTTATTCTGTCTTATGTGTAAATTCAAGGGAATAAAGCTCTTTCATGACCCAATTTTCTGGATAAATAAGCTCTGTCATTGATATATTAAGCACTTCTCTGGTTCACTAATTTTTCCATTGGATCGTTGTTCAGAATGCTAATGTATAACATTTTTTCCAGTAAATTCACTTTTACCTAAAGCTTTGAATACTGTAAATGAACATATATTTTATATCTATCCAAGTGTATTATATTAGTTTTCTAGGGCTACCATAACAAAATGCTATAGATTGGGTGGCTTGAACAACAGATAGTAATTTTCTCACGGTTTTGGAGACTAGCAGTCCAAGGATCAAAATGCCAGTAGGGTTGATTTCTTCTAAAACCTCTTTCTTTGGCCACCTTCTTTCTTTGTGTTCATGTGGTCTTTTCTCTCTCTCTCTCTCTGTGTGTGTGTGTGTGTGTGTGTGTTTGTGTGTGTGTGTGTGTGTGTGTGTGTGTTCTTGGTGTCTCTTTGTGTGTCCAAATTTCCTCTTATAAGAACTCCAGTCAGATTGGAGTAAGGCACACCGTGATAGCCTCATTTTGATTTTATCACCTCTTTAAAGGCACCTGTCTCCAAATATAATCACATTCTGAGGTACTGAAGGTTAGGACTTCAACATGTGTTTTTTGCAGGGGGGCAGGGAACCAAATATAGCCCAAGGTTTCGCTCGGTAAAAATTTTTCAGAACATTAATGCAGAGAAAAAAATGGAACTCTATCCTAAGAAATAAACAACTTACAAAAAATTATTTGGAAGATTGAATTATTGAGTAATTTAATGAAAATAAAGGAATCTAACTTCTTTTATTTATTGGTATAATTAGTTAGGAGAAACAGTATTTAATGTGAGAACAGAAAATAAACCTTCCAGATTCAGCGTCTCCTTTCCTATTAAAGTGATGATCCTTATTAAGTCCCTTGACTCCTCCAATACTTGTTACTCTTTGCCATAATCTGTTTATAGAACAGTGTTTGGGACGATCAAATGAGTTATGTGTTTGCAAGCTCTACTATAATTATAAATAATTATATATCTTATATAACTATCATAATTGAAATTATCATGTTTGTGCAATCCATTTTTGACAAAAATATATATTTCCTGTGTTATTTTAAATGGAAATAATTAGTATTAATTTTATTGGAAAACTTTATGGAAACCTTTTTAATAATTTGAAAATCTCTCCAGTATCCTAATTCTGTGGATATTAATAAATATTTGTTGAGCACCTACTATGTATAAAATACTACATTGGGTGTTGTGGATGATACAAATGTAAACAGAACTCATTTTCAGCTTTTAAGACAATTGTTTCTAATAAAAGTGATACCAAATAGAATATGGAAGGCAACAACTACATGATGTGTGATTATAGCTTATAAGGGTTTGTAGAAAATCATGATAATAAGTGTTTGGTGCAGAGTTAGGAGATCAGAAAATATATTTTAAGAAAGTAATTGAAAAGGAGAAAGATTGCAGGAAACTAGATCAATTTAAGAATTCATAGTATGAGTTTGAGTGAGATGTAATAAGTTCCTAAAGTAAAGTAACGTTTCAGAAATAGATAAGGAAAAGATAAATGACAGAAACATTTAAAAACAGGATTTACAAGCTGTTAGAATATTCTTTTCCTACCACCTTCATTCTGAGATACTATGTAGTTTACTTTGCATCATCAACATTAACATTTGTGTTCTTTTGACCCCTTATGTGAATCTAAGCTTCATAGAGGCAACAATACTACTGTATTTCTTTATATTTCTCCTAACAAATAGCATTATTAAACTTCAAAACTTAAATTGTATTGAAATAGATGGAATTCACAACTTTAACGCTAGATGATAGTGAGAGAGGAAAGTAGAAAAGGGTAATACTATTTACATAAACACAAGCTTGGAAAACAAAATGTTCCTGGGGAAGATGTTTAATTCACTCTGGGCTGGGTCTAGCTTAAGACGCTGGAAATATAAGTAGATGGCAATGTTAAATAAATTATTAGACATGTTTTGTTGTCTCCTAGGGATATATATAGGTGAGGAATCTCCCTACATGTGAGAAATAAATAGGGGAAAGCAATATCATTAACAAATTATTATTCAAGTTCTTCAATTGATGATTTTACAAAACGTGAAGTTGAGGAAGAAAAAAGACAATGACAGAACTTGAGGAAACTCAAAAGTTAGAGGCAGGGAAATGGGAAAAAAAAATTCCGCTTTATAGTGGATTATGAAAGGTGAAACCAGGAAAGTAAATCGTTATATAATGCAAGAGAGGAGAGCAAATGTCAAGAAGTCAAGATAAGGAACGTAAGGAGATCATTGGTTTGTGACTTTAAAGCTTCAGTTTATAAAGAGGAAGAAGTCAGTTGAAGGGTAGACATAGAAAAAGACAAGGAAGAGAGGGTACACTTTTTGGAATGAGGACTTGGAGGATGTGGAAGAGAACATGATCAAACAACAGAACAGAGGGATAAACACGGGAAGGAATAGTTTTGAGAATATACAAAGTAGGCATAAGCAATTTGAGGAAACCAAATTTAATGGCTTCAGCAAAATTGAAAGCAAGGTCATCTGATGACAGAGAACAAGTAACAACATGTTTCAGTGATTAAGAAATGCATAAAATGTTTTCTATGAACACAGTCAGCAAGAGGTGAGCAAAAATGATAATCAACAAAGACTCATGTAAGATGTATTTATGGTGATTCATCATTAATAATAATCTCTGGGAGTTTAAAGATTTGAATTCTAGAAGTGCTTCTGCCTTTGAAACATACGATGCTAATACTAGGTGAATCATTTAAGGTTTCACTTTTGGCTTTTCCAATTGTAAAATATTTTAAAAGTTATTCATCTGTTCAAAATGATTTTGTGATTCATAATTAATCCAGAGTAAACTCATAGTGAATTTCACTGGATTTGAAGAATAGGTTACTATAAAGCCATGTAGGACTATAACCATCACTATTATAATATAAATCTTGAGGAAAAACTTCAAAATATTGATGTGTTATATGTATTTTACATATGATAATATATATGCATGTGCACATACATGAACATAGTTGTATGTTCTGAACAAAAATATGTTCTGTTTTCAGAACAAAAATATGTTCTGAAAAACTAATTCTATATTATTAAGTTACAGAAAAGCAGGTTTAGGTCAAATTACTTAGAATTAACCTCATAAATGATTATTGATTTAAATTAATTGAATTAAATTAGCTTTTATTACATTGTTTTTTATTTTGATACTTCATGGGTTATGTGGATATGTACTCCATGTTCTCTGAACACAAATATTGAAAAATAATTGGCAGATACAGCTAATGAAATCCTTTTATTTTTATTTTTCGTTGTGTAGTTCTATACCATAGACTTACTTTTGTCTGTTCTATGAATATTTTGAATAGTGCCCCACTTTATCTTCCTTAGAGTGGTTATTTCTGGCAGACCTTTTATATAAATTTCAAGTTTATTTAGTCTCTACTTGCAGCTATTTAAATTTAAGAGATGCACACATCTCCCAAAACTGTAGTTCTTCAATTCTATAGTATTGCCTGCCCTAGTTTATTAAAATACAGTTCAGTGTGATTTTCTTTAAGTTAAAGTTCTTCATTCATCTTCACTTCTCTGTCTGTGAAATGCTTTCAACAGAAGATGTTAAAGAAGAAAAACTTCTCTTTCCTCAAATGGCTGTAGTAAAGGGAAGATAGACTTGACAAGGCTTTTGAGTGGAAGGTGATTACATCCAGATTAATTACTACCTAAAATGTCTGCAGAAAAGTCTTTGATATCTTAAGTTTCTCTATTGAATTAATGGGCATCCTCTTGCCTATATTTATGCCCTGTCCTTGAATTATTTCTCCAAGCACTTACTGTATAACTGTCTAATGTTTAACTAGGTATTTTCCAGTTATCTTCCAGGATTTTCATAATTTTGCATTTTATATTTGACTCTATTTTCTATTTTGAATTAATATTCATGAAAGATGTAAGGTCTATGTCTAGATTCATTTCTTTCTTTCTTTCTTTCTTTCTTTCTTTCTTTCTTTCTTTCTTTCTTTCTTTCCTTAGCTCTATCAATTTAAGGAAATATCTGTCAAACAACTAGCTGACCCAAGTTAAAGAAACG
>CAUYSK010054952.1:0-75410 GCA_963575035.1 Avahi laniger | reverse complement strand
AAAAATATATAGAAAAAATTAGCCGGGCATGGTGGCACATGCCTGTAGTCCCAGCTACTTGGGAGGCTGAGGCAGTAGGATTGCTTGAGCCCAGGAGTTTGAGGTTGCTGTGAGCTAGGCTGACGCCACGGCACTCTAGCCTGGGCAACACAGTGAGACTGTCTCAAAAAAAAAAAAAAAATTTAGAACAGGAAAGATAGAATAAACTTAAGAAAACTAGAATAATGTTCTTAATAAAGATAAAAACTGAACTAAATTAATTAGAAAATGTAAATTTAGTAAAATCAGTTAATCAAAAAGCTGTTACTTTGAAGCAAACCATAAAGTTATAATACTTAGTAAGGCTAACTGAGCAAAAGTGGAAAAACAAATGATATAATCAAAATGATATTTGATTTTATTTTCGAAATAAAATTATTATTTAAATTTTTTCTCAGTGTCTTTGAAAATAAAGAAAATTCCAGGAAAACATGAAGCACCCAAACTGACAAATCAAACAGTAGTATTCAGACTATTCTAATAATCACAGAAGACATTTAAAGTGTTATCAAAGAAATACCATCTTCTCCACTTCTATGCATCTAACCTAAATATTTTAATGGCTTGATAATCTGACCATTCCTATAGTATTTAAACTATTCTGGAGCATACATAACAAAACAAAACAAAGAAGATTATTCCAAGTGTTTTTTTCATTTAATTAGCTAAACCTGCTACCAAGAACCTGCTACCAAAAACCAACGAACCCATCATAAAACAAAACGGAGAAAACCTATTTGCAAATACATATTAAAATATTGCCCAATACAAATCTAAACAAATTGAGTCAAGTAAGATAGGTATATTAATTGATAGTTTTATTGTCAGTAGAAAAAATATACATTCTCCCTGTTAAAACCACACAACTCAAGAAAAGCCAAAATCATTTGAATTTCCATTGCCAAGACATACACTATAAACATTTCGATAACCATTCCTCCACTTTCTCTCCAGATATATATGTACATATAGTTAAATAAAAACAACTGTGTGTGAAGGGCATCATAATATATGTACATAATATATGTAATCTAAGAGTTTTGCTCAACAATATGTCATGGACATTCAACCATGTCAATAAATATAGATCTATACCATTTGTAGTAGTCACATATTATTCACTTGTATTTGTGCACTATATAATTTACTTAAACAGTTTAATGGATGTTTGGGTTGTTTCCAATTTGTTGCTATTATGAATAGCTGTATGATATACTCCTTGAGCATAAATCTCTTCCCATATTGTGATTATTTTCTAAAAATAGAATTGCTGGATCATACAACATACACGTTTTATGCTATTACCTTCTGGCCTTCCAGGAAAGTTATACCTATTTATAGTTCTATCAACTTTGCTTGAAAGTGCAGTTGCCCCACACCCTCCTCAGCACAAAGTATTGTCAATTATTTTGATATTAGATAATGATTTGATGGAAGGGAAGTCTAGTTGTTCAGTGAGTTTACTTATCATTTGTTATGTTTATGTGTTCCACAAATGACATACTGAATGGCTGTAGGTGCCACAAACCGAAACAGGCACTAAGGATTTGGTGATCAACAAGAGAGATGTGGTCATTGGCCTCAAAAAACATTTTCTGAGGAGGCCTGGAAAGTCACTAAATTAACAAATGAGTAAATGAACAAAATAATTACATATTAAGACTAGTGATCTGTAGGAAATAAAGATATTTTGTTAAAGGAGGACCTACTTTGGATAGGGGAGTTCAAAACTGCATCTTTGAAGAAGCGACATTTAACATGAGATAAGAAACATGGGGTAAAATGTGTTCCAAGCAAGGGAAAAGTAAAGCAAAGAGTATGAGGCAGGAAAGATCTTGGTGTGTTAAAGGGAAGAAAGGAGGCTAGTGTCACTAGAGGACAGCAGATGAACAGAGTCCTGAGAGGTAGGTAGGAATCAACCTTGCTCAGCCTTGAAAACCACAATAAAAATTTTGTATTATCTTCTAAATTCTGTGGGGAAACTTTGAAGAACTTTAAACATGATGTAATTATATTTACCCTCTAAAAACTATCACCTCTGTGAATATTTGACTGAGCAATTCCTGGTTTAGAAAGCTGAGTCAATGGAGATGCTATTCACAGAAATGGGGTGTCTGGGTGAGAATAGGCTTAAGGGTACATGAATATCAAGGGTTTCAGTTGGGACATGTTAAGGTAGAGATGTTTATGAGACGATCAAGTGGAGAAGCAACATTAGCAGCTAAATAATGTTAGGTTTGAGGCTCAGGTAAAAGAACTGAGATATATGCTTGAGAGTTTCTAGTGTATAGATGGTATTTAAATCATGGGACTGGATAGGATCACCAAAGGAAAGAGTATACATTGGGAAGATACTTAAGAAATGTGTTTAAATTTTTCTTTAAAAAGGAGCATCTGAATTTAAAGGTATGATCAAACATAAAAGACCAACTAAGAGACTGAGAATTTTTTTAATTAAAAAAAACTAAAGATGTGTAATATAAATGGCATTACTAGGGATCAGTACCCATTAGCAAATATCCAGCACTGCTTTCCACACTAAAAAAATCACAAGTCAGGCTGAGCACAGTGGCTCATGCCTGTAATCCCAGCACTTTGGGAGGCTAAGGTGGGAGGATGGCTTGAGGCCAGGAGTTTGAAATTAGCCTGAGCAACATAGCGAGACCCCATTTCTACAAAAAATAATATAAAATAAAATAAAAGAAGCATAAGTCATGTGATTACATTGCTCATCTTTTAGATTTTACCACTTTCAACTTTGGATGACTCGATACTGAGTCTTTTGAGGTTGTCCTGGGTCAAGGAGAGAATGAGGAGGCCACCCCAGCTCCATGATGCAGGCTGAGCTTCCCTCACAGGGAGGTCAATGAGGAGCAGAAAGGAGCCTGGAAGGTGCCAGTGTTAGCGAACTGCCCTCTCATTTTCTTCTACCCCAGGAGCAGCATTGCAAACATTCACCCTACAGTAAGCCCCAGTGCCACAGGTGTGAGAAGGAAGCCGTGCCTCCAGCTGTGGAATTGGGAACCTTCCTTCCTCAGGAAGGAGATAACGTGATGTGGGCATCATAGCACAGCATCTGGCCTTTTCACTCCCGCGAGAGTCTCACAGAGAGCATTAGCCACTGCTGAACAACAGTCTTCACTGACATGGCCCCTTCTATGTTACCATTAATTGGTATTATTTTTCTTCATTGGCATAGAACTGAGAAAGGAGAGCCCCAAGGGGATTCCCAATAAGAAACATTAGACAGTATCCTACAAAGATGTAACCAGAGATGATGGCACCCGTACAAGCAACTCTAGACATTACAATACAGCAAATTACAACATTCCAGCCAAAACAACATTTAGATAACGATGAATTCCTGTTACACTGGGTCAAATATAAGCACCAAAGAATGGAAGATAAATTTATCTTCCAGTGGCCTGCATAAATCCCTTGGGTTGAGAGAGGGAGATGGGATGTGAAATATCACTAAAACAAAATCAATATCTTTATCGATTAATCAAGCGACTGTGATTTATTGGGCACTCACTCATTTGTTCTTTACAGTCATTTCGTGCCTTGCCTCTGGCCATGATAAATGGTTTGGCCTCCTCTTTGGGAAACAGGGAGGCTTTTTAGCAGTCCTTCTAGAAGTTTGGGCCCTCCAGATGCCTGCTTATTTGTTTCCATGGCAAGTTAAAGTCTACACACTACTGTGAAGTATGGCCTTGAAAATATCAGATTCACCCAATGGGAAGAGCCCCAAATGTTATGTGATTTTCTGTATTATAAAGCGTCTGCTCTGTCTGTTCTCTCTCCCATGGGGGAAAACCCACAGGGAACACTCAGGCCTCCCTTCCCTCACAAATGCTGGGAGTGTGGGCCAATCCCAACACAACACCTAGAGTGACAGACCATCGTAGTTTGCCTAAGACTGTTTCACTGCTGAAAGTCCCACATCCCCTGCAATGCCTCAGTCCTGGGCAAACCGCTTTCCTGACCACACCTCCAACTCTCCCCTCCAGTTGCCTCCTGCAGTCAGACCACCCAAGGCTACAATCTTCTTGGGCTTTCTCAGGCTTAAGCCTGGCACTAGTCCTCTGTGTGTCCCAACCATGACATGTGTCCTTCAAAGCCCAGAGAGGATTCTCTTGAAGACCCTCTCATTTGGCTTGGGAATAGAAGGCAGCATCTTCCACCCCTCACCCAAGGGGGCACACCTCACACATGTCCAAAGAGAAGCTACCATGTGCCCAGAGAGCTTCCTGATTAATAAGATTACCCTGGGAGGGGAATTGATGCGTTGAAAGTATCTTCTTGGGGATTTATTTATTTCCAATTAAGTTTAATTAGTAGAAGGTTTTCATCTTGTTTTATTTCTATGACACAGACTCAGTCTTTCACATTCAGTAGGACACAGCAACATATACTTCTGTACCTCACTCTTGATCTCTTTCTGAAAAAGTCTCCTGGTATCTAAAGTTGTACTTCCTACTTTTCAGTTATCTGTCAGCAGAAATGGATGAGCCTTGAGGACCAATTGTGGATCCTTGAGTCTCCCTCCAAAGCCCCTCCACACACAACACCGAATGACCCAGTAGAACCCAGGGAGACTCATGGCACCACCCGAACCAGAACAACTGGGCCTAGGGTCTGGACTGGATGCTGCAGCTGAAACGTGGTCCTGAATGTGACAAGGAGAGAGACCACTTATATGGATGACAATTCGGTACCACCATCCAGTGTTCCATAAACAATTTCTTCCCCTTAGACCAAGGACTCCCACCAATTCCCATTTCATATCATTACTCAGCTCAGTTGAAATTTTTTGTTGTTTGTTTTTAAATGCCTCTTTTGGCCACTCATTTTCCTCATACAGCTGGTAAAATAGCTCTGCTATAACTGTAGGGACCTTGGGGTTTCTGGAACTAACTAGCAAGTTTCCTTAAATTTCTACACTCAGTCAAAGACAGAACTATTTCTTGTAGCTATTTTCCTCCTGAAGACATGAAGCCCTTTGCCACCCAAGCCCAGATTCACACAAGAGTTTCAATTTGAAATTTCCCCTGTAGCAACTCGAGTCCCCACATGGCAGCATTCCGGATGTCCCCCATGAAATTCTTCAACTTCTCCTATTCTGGGCTCATAGCCAAATTCCCACATTCATGACTTTGTCCCTTCAACCCTAAACATCTGTTCTTGCTTTAGGATTTTTTTTCTAATGGGCTGATTGCTCAAATCCTGCCTGTCTTCCTTATTCTTCCCAAGCTCTATTTGCTTCTGCAAAGAAAATCCTCCGGGTTGTTTTCCAGCTACCTTCTTCAGCATCATTAGGCCTCTCCCAGACTATCACACCCTCCCTCAGGAAGCCACTACTCCAGACATCTCATTTGAGCCCGTAGCTCTTCCTAGGCAGCACAAACAGAAAACAACAAGATATCAGCAATTACAATACACTTCAATTCTTTACAGCCAGATGAAGATAATTTCAATTTTACATGTGAAGTTATGTAGGGAGTAATATGCAAAAGAGCTGGTACCAGAGTTCATGTGCCTAGTGGGCAGCATAATGTTCATTTTTCTCCAATCGTCATTAATACAAGCTGATGCCATAGTGACCCCAACCTAGTCCTCTACTTGGCAAGACAGAGAATAGGAATCTCAAGGTGTCTTTCTGCTGAGTGCCACAGATCCCAATGTGGGCACAGATAAGGAAAATGCACTCTAGTAAAAGGCAAATAGTTAAAGGCTGTAAGTTAACTTGTAGTTAAAGAACAGAGGGTTACAGAACTTTGGTCCATAGGTGGCACTGCTCATTGATGGGATCTGAGTGGAAACGTTTCCAGTAAGATCAGAGGAGAGATGTGAGCTTCTGCCCACTGAGCATCCTGGTGTATTTAGTGCAGTCTCTCATGCTTGGTTCCCCAGGAAGGGATTCCTTTACTATCCACCTCACCCCCTAGTCTGTTCTTTGCATGTTCCTATTTGTTTCTTCCTATATGTTCATGTAACAACTCTACTTGCCTTATCAAAGGATCTATCACACTGTTATAATTCCTTGTATCATACCAGTCTACCTGACTTCAGAATGGCCTTGAAGGATGAGGCAAATGTTTGCCTGGGTTGCTGCCACACTCCCCAATGCTCAGCATACTCCCTGACAAATGCGCAAGCACAATACTGTTTGATGAATGAATGAAAGAAAGAAACTGTGAACTAGCTGATCACATCATAGATGTTCAGGGGGCTTAAACAAAATTTTTAGTTCACTATGATCATTTGATTGTGAAAGTACACAAGGAAATAATATGCCATCAAATTGACATAATAATTTTTCCTATGCTGATTCATTAAATTCACCTTTCCCCTCAGGTAAAAATAAAACACTAATCTAACTATTGTGCTGAATATATCCTGATACCTATATCCAGTTTACAAATACTTTGCCCTACAGTAACCTAAAACTATAGAAATTTGAAGTTACATTCACATGAATATAGTTCTTTTTAGGCTAAATTTTCCACTTATTTAATTTTTTAAATATATTCCAGTAAGAACCATAGGTGAAGACTAAATTGCAGCTACTCAGCATTTTCTTTCTTTTTTTTTTGTACCAAGTGTTTTTTCTTGGAGAGTGTATTACATCTCTGGAAATTTTCACCTAGTACCACTTTGTTTCCACAAGTTCAGAAAGGAAAAATTAATATTGGCAGCCCCATAAAAAGGTGGCGGCCACTGCCCACATGACAGCAATGGAAATACAGTACATATTTACTGCCAGAGTCACTTCATCCACAAATGGGACAAAAGTACTCTCAGACACTGAACCTGTTTCAAAAGCAGGAAATATACTTCATTACTCCTTTTAATGTCTTTTCCCATCTTTCTGTCTCCCCAGTCTTTCTTTCAGGAAAGCTAGGAAAAAATTATCTCTGAGGCATTTGCATGTCTGTTCATTGGAGATCCTGTCTTATACTCAACACTGACAGGAACAGCCAGCATTAATTTGAATTGTCTTATGAAGACATATTTTCTCCCAGCGTTTTGCTTTAGAAAGGCACTACTTTCCCTATGTGGATAGATCATGTATTAAATGATCTATAGCAGATAGTCTAATAATATCAGCTTCACTGGAAGAATTCCACTAGGATTGATTGGAAAAGTCATCCTAAAGGCATGCATTCTATGTCTCCTCCAGGTCTACTCTAGCCAGCAGCCAACAGAGTTTCTTCAGGACTCCAAAGTCAGTGGCTACTGACATTCCTCAGCCAACTGAAAACTCATCCTCAACTGAAAAGAACAGTGTTTAAAAATATAAACATGATATACTTCCCTTGGGAGAAAGTTGTTATATACATTTGTTTCTGCATTGGATTCTCCCCTTCTGTTCTAAGTGTGCTCTCAAAATGTTTCTCCCTTCTCACTCCCTAAGCATGTGCCATAAAGAACAATCCAGCTTCCTCTGAAGGTATCTCCGGTATGTGGCAGGGGATTGCTGAAAGATTTTCGTCAAGGATATGGCTTAAGGACATAAGTCAATGAGGATGTGTGGCCTGGACAACTGCCTCTGGTACCAACAAATATGCTCCCACTAGGATGGTAGAAATTATTTTTGTTGTTAACTGCAATAATTATGTGTATTAATAGTTTTATAATATTAAGAACATTAAGCTGTGTAATATTTTGCAAGTAAAGGTCTTTTCAAAAATTCAGTTAAACTCCAGCTACATCATTATTCCAAGAAACACAGAACAACCAGCCTAGAATCAGTACATATCTGACCAAAAGCATTAGGTCAGCAGAATCAACTTTCATCTCAATATCAATTGAATGGAAAACAGCATTTTGTGTAACAGTCATTGTGAGTCAAGAAGTAGTCTTTGCATTGGATATAACCCATCAGCAGCCTCAAGTCTCCATTAGCAAAGATCAAGATGGAAACTCAGAACTCTGGAAAACTGTCATTCCGACACTTGCAGTCTGGCTACCCTTAAATACCTGGGGTCATCACGACACTTGCATCGTGCCAGTCCCCACAAAAAGCCTATGCCACTCGAGCTATCCTATCCCCAAGACTCTAATCACCAGTTGGCTCTTTCCTACCTTTTAATCTCCTCAAACTTTCCAGATCTTCTCCCCATCCTCAGTCTCAGCAATGACCTTGCTTCTGATTTCACTGGGAATTGAAGCAATTTGAAGAGAACCCCATAAGCTCCCACCATCACAACTACCCACTCTCCTGCATTTGGGCCCAGAGGCTCTGCCCTCTTTTCTGTTCCTGTGCCCTTTCCATGCTCCTAAAGTAGGCCAATCCCTCAATGACTTATGTGCTCAAGCCCTTTCTCATTTATCCAAGATCATCACTATAGCAACTCTCCGCTCTCTCTCGTTATTAATTTATCACTTTCACTGTTTTTTTCCCACTAACATACAAAATGCTATTATTTCTCCCACTGTAAAATAAAAGCCACCCACTCATGATCCCATTTTACCTTCCAGCTACTGCCCTTTTCTTTTCTTCTTTTACAAGAGAACTCCTCCAGTTAGTTGTCAAACTCATTGTCTTCTCCTGTTTGCTCTTAAGCCTATCATAATCAGGTTTTGCTCCTATAACTTCATAAAAATTATACTTATTAATGTCACCTGTGTGTTCTATGTGTTCTATCATATTTTCCAAAGCTTCGAGGATCATCCTTACCAATAAATAAGCCATTTGTGCAAGCTGGGGAACACAGAAAGAATCCATTGACCATCTTGATAAATTGAAAATTACCTCTTTTAAACCTCTTCTCTCCCCATGATGCAAGGTCTTTCTATAATTGCAATTTCCTACATTTTCTTACACAGATTAGCAGATATATAGGTCAATGAATAACATCCTGAAAAACAGACAAATGAATTTACTCTATTCAGTGCCTGTTAGTACAAATACACAATGAAAGGATTGATGGGACACTTGAGTCAGCCTACATGTTGGCACGTGAACTTCCTCCTGCCATGTGGGGGGCAGTCTTCAAAAAGGCAACATTAATTTATTTGAACATAACTGTGTCATTGTCCCTCTTAGGAAAAGCGGCCAGAAGAAAACACCATTTTGTTCAATTCCCCTCCCCTAGCCAGGCCTAAAACTGACTAAAATGCTAAGCATTCATCTTTAAGGATTAAAACATTGCTCTCCAAGAAGGTAATCAGTTACCTAGCCAACACATTGACAGATTACTTAAGGCAATTAATAAGCCATCACCACCCATTAATACGTTATCAGAGAATCTAGAAAGAGGAAAAATATTTCGAGAGATGGGAACAACCCCGATGAGATGAGGCCGCACTGTGTGTTTTGCACGGGGCGGGGTTGGAATTGTCACTTGGAGACAGAGTCTGGCTGGCCACAGAGTCTAAGGGGCAGACACCATGAAGGGCATGAATGAGAAATGTTGAAAGAAGTGGTAAAAGAGTGCCTGAGGCCCTCAGCTTTCTTCATACCTTTGCCCAGGAGTAATCCTGCTTCTAAGATCTTTGATCTTCCATTTTTCCCCCTCAAGGCTGTTGTCTTATTTTATTGCTCCAAGAAAATTAAGTTCTGATAGAAACTACATTCCTCAGAACCTTTGAAATGCCTTTTTAAAGGAAAATAATGTGACTGTGAGTTAGGTTATATTTGTTGACTCAAACTGGCTTCCAATCATCCTTTTCCCATTTAAACATTTCTTGCGTAAGTTTTAAATGTGTCCCACCTCACTCTCCTTTGGTCTCTGAGTCTAGCTTCCATTTGTTTTGCTCAAACATTGTCTTTTTCTTCAACTTTTGATGAAAATTCTTTACTTTCACCTTATTCTTCTTCCCTAGTTTAACAATTTTCCCCATTCATCTGCATACATTTTTTTGTTTTTTCCACATTACCTGCACTGGTTAAGCAAGTGGTTTTTATAATGCTAATGTATTCTAAATTGCTGGTATATTGACTGCTGTTACCTCAACTGGTAATAGAGATGACCCCTAAAAAATCGGGTGAAGGTACGTGAGCCACTTCTGAAACCAAGACAGAGATCATCCGCTAAGGATTGCAGTTCCTATCCTGAACCACAGTGGAGTTAGAGCCAAGATCTTAGAATGTTAAAGCTGAAGGGAAATTTAGCAATCATTGTCAGGGACCAACCTCCGCATCATACAGATAACAAGATGGAAACCCAGAGAGATGGAGACATTTTTCCAGAGTTTTAAGACTAAACTCTTTCAAAAGTTGTTACTAGGGAATTTTATTGGGTCAGAGACGCCAGAAGCAGATTCTGTGACAAGGATTCATGTACAAATGATAAAGAATATTCCCAGGAGAAGCTGCTGCAGTCAGTAACTAATGCCCGGCTGGTGAAGGAGAAGGAAGAATCGCAATCTCCCTGGTCTTTTCTCCGTATATGTGCAGGCCAAGCAGCTCCAAGAGCCCACAGGCAGTCTGTCGGGGGAGGTCTGAAGGTACAAGCCATTAGGAAGAAGCAAAACCATACAGGAGCTGGGGGCAGGTGCACCCAGAAGGAGAGGGGACCCACAGGAATCTGGGCAGAGCATCGACAGCGTCTGCTCTAGGAATTCTGTCTCTAATTCTACAATGTCATCCTATAGGAATTGTATGGGAGAATATTTCCCCTCTTCCTATCTTCATAGGACTATACCAACTATCTTATAGTATTCTGCTTTTAAAATAGCATACTCAAATTTCACTTGATCATATCATTTCCCTGCTATGTCTCCTTCTTGGTTAGAGAGTCAAGTCCACATGCTTTAGCCTGGCATTCAAAGCCTTCAAAAATACTATCCTCAACTCCATCTAAAGCCAACCTACCAAACGCAGAAAAAAATGTTACATCTAAGGCCAATTGTTTGCCATCCCTCTTACATAGACACCTTTCTGCCTCCATTCTTTTCTCACACCCACGGGCCTCCCCACACTGCCCATTCAGCAAATCTTCATCAATCTAAATCGATCCTTCAAAATCTCATTCAGACTGTGTATTTTGCACAATCCTTTCCGACCACATTTGTTTGAAGTAATATCTCCTTCCTCTGAGTTCCTATAACAAGTTTTGTCTGAACTGTTCACTTGGCAACACTATTCTGCGAAATCTTTCCTATTGTGTTTTTCAGCCATTTTATGCTTAATCGATAGTCTTTATCTTTTGGCAGTTTTATGTCTAAGAAAAACTGAGCAAAGGACAGAGAGTTTTCTCTCTCCCCTACCCTCAGTTTCCCTCGTCATAGACATCCTGCTTTACTGTGGTACATTCCTTACAATCAATAAGCCAATATTGTACATGACTATTCGCTAAAGTCCATAGCTTACACTAAGGTTCACTTTTTGTGTTGTCCAGGTCTATTGGCCTTAACAAATGCATAATGTCATGTATTCACCATCACATTTTCACACAGAATGTAACAGATTCCCCTCTCCAAAGATCCCCTGTGCTCTACTTGTTCATACTCCTTCCCTCCCTAGGAGCCCCTGGCAACCACCGATCTTTTCACTGTCTCTATAGTTTTGTCTTTTCCAAAATGTCTTATTCCGCTATTTTTAAATCTCTTATTACATACATTTGTGCCTTGTTTCCTCTTACAGTTGGGAAACTTCTCATTACATTCCCCTTAGCAATTACTAGAACATCACATGCACTGTAGACCTTAGTAAGTGCATGTTGTTTTCATTTGAATAAACATGATATCATTTTTCTTTTTTTCTTTGGAAAATTATTAAAATATCTACATCTTAAAATGGAAAATTGGCTTTCCAGTTTGAGGCAGAAAAAAGGTTGTTAAAGATTAAGAAAAATGATCCTACCAAAGAGAATCAACTGAGAAAAATATCATCAGATATAAATAAATACACAAAATCCAATAGTTTTTTCATGTACCAGAAATATAATGTGATTCATGTGATTCAAAATATAATAGAAAAAAAGATTATGTATAATCCTGACAAAAAAATTGAATATGTTAAGAAAACTATAACTATGATATTTTTCTCAGAAACATAAAAAAAGATTGGAATAAATCATGAGTGAATCATGTTCGTGGGTAGAAAGACTCGGCAATATGAAGAGGTTAATAATTCAAAAACTAGTTTATGGCTTACTTAAATAAATGATATGAATACCCAAAAAGAGACTTTTATAGAAAAATAAGCCGGGCATGGTGGCGCGTGCCTGTAGTCCCAGCTACCCAGGAGGCTGATGCAGGAGGATCGCTTGAGCCCAGGAGTTTGAGGTTGCTGTGAGCTAAGCTAACACCATGGCAATCTAGCCCAGGCAAGAGAGTGAGACTCTGTCTCAAAAAAAAGAAAGAAAGAAAAATAAGAAGGATCCTACCTACCTGACAGGTATGAAAACATACTGATGATTAAAGTTAAATGCTGACATCACGAGCATTCCACATCCATGAAGCTGATGACCAGACCATGGGATGTGAAAAGTAAGTTCTTTTTTAACTTTTATCATTTATTTAAAATCTAAACCAACTATTGCCTTTATGTCTTCTGAATGTGTCAAAAGCTAAAATATGTTTCATAATTTCAAAAAATAATAAAGGGAATTAAGGAGGAGGCTGAAGAGAAGAGATGAAATCCAGAAAATAGAAAGAAAGGATCTTGGAATGAATGAAGAGTACTCACATATATATACTAATACTAATACTAAGGAATAGTGGCTAAAATCTTTTATGAGAAGGGTTAACAAACATTTAAATTTAATTTTTTGCATTGCTGTAAAAAAACACAAAATGTCTTCATTAAAATATGCCACCGACATCACATCCATGAAGCTGGAAATTCCGCATCCACATGAGGGAGGTCACTAGCCCACCAGCCCCAGTGCAGAAAGGTGGTGGTGGCCCCCTTCTACCTTTCGAAACTCACACTTGTGTATCTCACTGGTACAAACCAACTCACATTCAGAGACTGGGGAAAATACCGATTTTTAACTTTGCAGACACTGAACAGATGAAGGGTAAAATGGAGGTTGAAAGAGGCTTGCTAAGGATACGCCATACCCCAGACAGAGTGCTAAAGAAGAAATATGAGTGGTTCATTTTTATGAAAAAAAGGGTTCAATTTTATTTCTCATTAAAGAAATATAAATGAAAACCAAAATAAATACAATTTTCTTCTAATATTTTAATGATAAATCCTGAGATGAGTGCATTGAGATGAAAGTTCTCATGTACTGCAGAAGAATAAATAGACATAACTTATCTGGAAAACAATTTGGCAATAGGTACTAGAGCCTGTAAAATGATTCTCTCCTTTGATAACAGTAATCCACTTCTAAGAACCTATCCCAAGGAAATATTGTGGTCTCCAGTTTATGACCAGGATATTGGCAATGGGAAAAAATACGTAGCTTTCCTTTTTTTTTCCTTCACTTGGCGGGAGGAGGGAACTAGGTATCTTTCTTTATAAATGTGAAAATTTAGAAAATAACTAGTGCCCAAAAAAAGAGGAACAGCTAAATAAGTTATGTGTGTATATATATATATATATATATACACAATAGGTTATTTTATAGCTTTGTAGTGACATTGGAAAATGTCCATGTTAAGTGAAAACTAGTAGGACACAAAAATATCTTAAAAATATGAGGCTAGCATTTTTAACTATTCACAAACTTCATGTATCAGAGAGAGAAAACTGGAAGAAACACATAGAAGTGCTAATACTCTATATCTCTGACAGCGGGGGAGGGGGGATGATTAAACTTAATCTTCATCTTCTTTTCAGTGCTCTGGATATTTACACATATGCTACAGCAACACCACATTTTCTTTTTATTTCAAAATATTAATTAAGGGGGTACAAGTGTGTTTGTTATAAGGATATTATGCTTAAGTCAGGGCTTTTCGTGTGTCCATCACCAGAATCGTGTTCATTGTACCCAATAGGTTTAAGTTTTTATCCCATACCCACCTTGCCCCCTTCTTGGTTTCTCATGCCCTTTGTATGAGCAGTCCCCAACCTTTTTGGCACCAGGGACTGGTTTCATGGAAGACAATTTTCCCACAGATCGGGGAGGGGAGGTGGAGCTCAGGCAGTGATGCAAGCGAGGGGGAGCAGCTGTAAATACAGATGAAACTCCTTCATTTGATTGCCTCCTGCTCACTTCCTGCTGTGTGGTCCCCGTTCCTATGTTACATGGAAGACTAAATTTCCCACGTTTTGGGGCAGGGGCAGAGTTGTGCAGCCCAGGGGTTAGAAATTGCAGCTTTATATCACTTTGTGCCCATGTGTACCCATCTATTAGCTCCCACTTATTAGTGAGAACATACGGTGTTGGTTTTTCCGTTCCTGAGATACTTCTCTTAGGATAATAGTCTCCAGTTCCCTCCATGCTGCTGCAAATGACATTATTTGATTACTTTTTATGGCTGAGTAGTACTCCATGGTGTACATATACCACATTTTCTTTATCCACTCATGAATTGAAGGGCACTTAAATTGATTCCATATCTTTGCGAATATGAATTGTGCTGCAATAAACATTTGAGTGCAGGTGGTTTTTTGATAAAATGACTTCATTTCCTTTGGGTAGCTACCCAGTAGTGGGATTGCTGGATCTAATGTTAGGCCTACATTTACTTCTTTGAGGAATCTCCATCCTGTTTTCCATAGAGGTTGTACTAATTTGCAGTCCCACCAACAATATGTAAGTGTTCCTTTCTCTCTGCATCCACACCAGCACCAACATCACTAATCATCAGGGAAATGCAAATTAAAATTACAATGTGATAGCACCTTAACCCATCAGAATGGCCATTATTAAAAGGTCAAAAATCATATTTTCTTTAGAACCATTAAAAATAAACCCCAAATTATCATTTTAAAAAAGATAATCACTTAAGAAATTAAGCTTATTTTTTCTCTTTCTCTCTTGTTTAAAAATGTTTAAATATTTCTTAGTGGATTAAGAATTTCATCTCAGTTTGCAATTGGGACATAACATGCCCTTGATTTCTGAAAACTGTACTTTTAGCATGTGCTTGGGGGGGGGGACTGAAGTTTGGCATAAATACTGCATACAGGTCCCCGCTGTGAGACTCCACAGCCATCCAGCTCCTCCCAGCCACCTCAGCGTGTGCTTCTCCTCACATAGCAAAGACTGTAGTCAGCAAGCTCAATGGACGTATTTGTTTCCACATCCATTTCAACAGTCTCAATTTTGAAAAAAAATTCAGAAATTTCCTTTTGAAGAAAGAAAAAATGGTGCAATTTTCCCCACTGGTAATTGTTAAGATAATATTTTCCTCTTATAGCAAAACTTCCTGAAAATATAAATCCACCAGATGTCACAATTTTGTTAAAGAAACTCCTTTAAGAAAAAAGTTTTAGAAAATGGTGACTACTAATCTTTCCATTTCTGGAGACGATTTCATAAGAACTTGGAGGAGCCAGGATGGCCAAACAAGAACCAAGAACAAAAGTGAAGAAAGAGCATTACTTGGTGCAGGAAGCATGCTGGCACCAGAAACCACACAGCAATTCCCTTCTCCCTCCTGAGCTTTGCCCGTTCATCATGACGTGTTCTCAGTGCCCTCCTGTTCCACATATCCTCTGCACGACTCCAGCAAGTAACCTCACATACCCACCTCCTCAAAACTGACCAGGCACAGTCTCCAGCTGGTTTCTTTCAGCCTTCCAAGTGCCTGCCGTGGTGTGGGCTGCCTACCCAGGAAATCACAAGAAACCTTCTGTCTTCAGACATATCCTCATTTACATCCATGGTCTTGATTGAACGTTTTCCAGACCATTTCTAGGTTTTTGGCCTCTTTTTGTTAGTTATGCACCAATTAATTCACATAGCTAAAACCAACACAAGAGCCACAAATTAAACATCATCCTATTAGCTTCATTTTATTTCATTTTATCAAGCTTCTATTAAGAATTGCCTGTGTTACATATTCCAGAGACTCCTGGCTTTGGCTGAGGCAAAGTTCCAATAAACACAAGGACTCTGTTACCAGCCTAGGAACAAGATGGATAAATTTGCTCTCAACTTTAGCCCTGGCAGTGGTTGTGCCCTGGAGTCTGCTCACACACAGTCTGGGGAATTTGTGTAGGTTGGCTGACAATTTTGCCTTTCATAAAAAACTGAGATGATCGTTTTCATGCATAGTATTACAACTGTAAGGACAAAATGCAGTTTTCCAAAACTTCATTTTTCTCATTTTCTAACACACTTTTGAATTAAAGCATCATAGTTTATCGATCAGAATTTCTATGCCAAATTATGTACAATTGTAACTATATATTGCTACACTAATGGAACCTAAATCCATGGTAAAGTCTCATTGGAACAAAAGAAGTTTTCCTCTTTGTGTGAATTCTACCTCGATAATAAGCCTCCGTGCACCAAATTGATTAGATTTCTTGTAAAAGAATAGCTGCCGTTGCAAATCCAAAATAATAGATGGTTGACATGTGACACTAATAGCAGCCAATAAAACAGCTACAGGAAAATTTTCCCAAATGCTTTGTAAATTGATTATCTATAATACCCTATGATAAATTGACCCATAATGTCATCTGATGGCTATTTATTTAGGCAGAAATTCAGCCTGGGGAATTTGAAGAAACGAAATCCCAGCACTGCAATGATGATGGTAATACATTTCACAGTCTACTAGAATGGCAGATATTAGTGTGGTTTATTAAGCTTTGTCTTTGCTCATCTGCCCTAAAACAAGACTTTTATTAATACTAGTTTGGTCAAGATACAAACCTATTCTGAGTATCAACTTGATGGGTTTTCTAGCAACACCTCAAACTGCCTCATCAAAAAAAATCAACTTCCTAACTTCCCTATTTCATTAATAGGACTAGCGTTATCCCAGACTTCCAAGGTCAAAATGAGTTATCTTCAAGTTCTCCTTTTCAGTTAAGTTGCAATTCAGTTATCAACAAGACCAGTTCACTCTTTCTTCTTGTCTCTTTCAAACATCCTTTGCTTTGTTCTCCTACAATCCAACAACAGTCTGTCGTTGTTCCCCATTCTCAGTACTGTACTGCTTCCCAGGTCCTCTCTGCCTCTAGCCTTCCTCCTCCATTCTGCCTCCCACGCAAATCTTCTCTAAGTTCTGTTTTGAGGGGCCACTCCCCTAATCACAATGCTTCAATGAGTCTCTATTGCCAAGAACAGCAATTTTCCAATTGTTTTTCCTCTATGACATATGTGTGTGCCATACAAGCAGTAGCACAAGTAAGACGTGGAATCTGGCTCCAGCTCTCTGCTCTTGATGTATCGTCTCCACCCTGTGCCTTTAATCACAATTGGTTTCTCCCCCTTGTGCATTGCTATTTTACTTTACTCACTTAGAACCCATAACTTGTTGCTGTATATTGACTGTATTTTTGTTTGTACTATAGGAGCTTTAGAAGTTGACCTTCAATGATTCCCACTTGCTGATATTCATGACCTTGTGTATTCCCTTCCCCCTTGATTGTGGGCTAGACCTAGTGACTTGCTTCTTTTTTCTTTTTTCTTTTTTTTTCCACTCAGGTATGTCCTTGGGAGTTATTTGCTTCTAATGAATAGAATAAAATAAATATGAAGAGATGTCATTTCATGATTTAGTTGTAAAAGACTATGACTTCCATCTTACCAGTAGACTCTCTCTATTGCCTTCTCAGCTTGCACACTGAAGAAGATACCATGTTGAAGAGAACCACATGGCAAGGAACTGAGGGTAGCCTGAAGCTAAATACCAGCAAGGAACTGAAGCCCTCACTCCAACAGTCCTTGAGGAACTGAATTCTGCCAACACCCACGTGAGCAAGCTTGGAAGTGGGTCCTTCCTTCCCCAGGAAAGCCTTCTGATGAAACCACGGCTTTGACCAACACCTTGATTTTAGTCTTGTGAGAACCCTGAAGCATGGTACCCAGCTAAACAATGTCTAGATTCTGGACCCACAAAAACTTTGCCATAACTGTTTTTAAGCTACTAAATTTTGCTGTAATTTGTTACACAGAAACAAATAAAATACATATATCTTATCTCACCTGCTTCCCCAAGACACAAACTCTAAATGGTAAAACAAGATGTAAGCAAAGTGCCCAATGTAAACACTAACAATCAGTAAATGCTAATTGGCAGAGTGATTGGATAAATTACTTTACTGGGCCAATTTTTCCAGTTGTTGCGGAGAGTAAATATCATTTAACTTTCTGTAAGAATATCCAATGGAACAAAAGTATATCTCTTCCTGTTGTGTCTTTTTTAATAGCAAAGAAACCTTTTCCAGAAGCACTCAACAAATTTCCGATTGCATCTCAATGACCAAAATTGAGTCATGCAGTATGTCCTAAACTCAACTCTGATAAGAGGACTAGAATAATCATGATTGCTAGGGGAAAGGCTGAACACCTAAACAAAACTGGGGTTTCACCAACAAGGAAGAAGGGGGATGTCTATTTACATCCACAAAAAGATGACACAAAGTAATACATAATTAGTTGAAAAAATGTGCTTACATGGATTCAACAGAAGGGCCAAATATTGTCACCTAGAAAGATTTGAGATTATGATAAAAGGCTTACAAATTAAGATAAAGATAATTATCCATCTATAAAAGTTGGCTACTTTTCAATAATATTAAACTTTATAACTATAGTAACAGTACCACCAGTTCTTTCTTTTAGTCAATCAGTCCTTATTCATGGAACAATATTAAAATCATTTAATATGATTTTGTTAAAATTATTTTTTAAACACTATGTGAATAGATTTATAAAAATATATAAGGTTGATAATCAATTTTGATACTTATTTTTTTCCTGGGATGCCTGAGTGACAGAAGAATTTCTTTGCCTTTGATTCCATATGCTAATAATTGCCCAGGCTTGTACCGGTTAAAACAAAAGAACAGAATGGGTGCCCAGAAACCGATGCTGCAGCTGGAAGGCTTCAGGAGAGGCAATACAGTCTGGGATCAGGTAAGTAGCCAAGTTCGCTAACTTGTCTAGTTGCCACAGTTAGAAGAAATAGATAATGGTTATTAAGGACATGAGATTTGGAACCAGACCTAGATTTGAATCTCAGCCCCACATCTTATTTAGAATGCTTAGTTTAACCTCTGTAAGCCAGAATCTCTCTACCTTTAACATACAGGTCATTGACCCAACCTCATGGATTTGTTGCGAAAGGTGAATGAAATAATGCCTGCGAAACATTTAATACAGCAGGAAACACTCAATAATTGTTAGCTGTTGTTGCTATTTAGGCTGTTCTAAGATACATTGCCTAACCATATCCCAAAACTTGTCTCTTCCAACTGCTGTCCAGGGCTGTGCTTTAGGATAAGGTTGGGAGCTACGTTTTTCCCATGCAGAGGGAGGGACTGATGCAAAAAGTTCCAAGAGAATTATCCCTCCACTTCATGCAGGGGTCCAACAGGCCACATTCCTGTCCTGCCAGCCAAGAAGCAGGGTCAGGAAGCAACCTAGACTCCTTGTTAAACCCGTATCATTATTAAACAGGTTGCTCACATCTTTGCCTCTTCATCCCCCTCTGGAGGGTTCAGATTTTCCTTTTACTTCACTGACTGACCAGCTTCACATTGGGGATTGCCCTTCCCATGAGGGCTCTTTGTCTCTCCAAGGAGCTTCCAATTTTTCCCCTTGGATTCAAGAAACAAAAATGTGCATCTGTCAGCCCATCCTCCTTCTGGATTTGACATAGCTGAAAACATCTTTAAACCTTGAAATATATTTCATTCTGCGATTTCTTGAGCTAAGTCAATAATATCTTCATTGAACACTGAATAAGGCAAAGAGACAAAGGACTTGAAAAGGCATTTATTTCTTTAGTTTTCATTCAGATTTACGACTGGGTTTTTGTAAGTGATGAATGTGTCCTGGAAAATCACCTTTACTCCACTTTAAAAGAATCTGAATTAATTCAAGGCCCTTTCTTGATTGCAAATCCAACCAGTTAAATTGTTTTACCCATCACAATCATGGGGTTCCGATCTTAGAAACCTACTTAGCAGGCTGTAAGGAGCATTCAGCTCAAGCCTCAGGTTATTTGTGTGACATAATCCTCAAACTGGATATAAGGTAATATTTCCTGGTATACTTTTCCAATTTGTGTATTATTCTATTTCTTTGTTCCAATAACCATTTCTCAATTAACTTTTAATAAAGCAATATTAGTACATTTGGGTATGAAAGAATCATTGGCATCTATTTTCTAAAATGAAAAGTAATTTTAATTGTAAATATAGAAGTTAAAATCAGCATTTTGAGATTCTATTACTTCAATAATTATTTTCCTTGCCTTGTCAAATTGGATCAAAAGGCTTAAGTTTTTTTAGGCATCGTGCACTGAATTAGTAGAATAACACATTTTAAAAGAATCATAATAGAAATATTAATTAACATATGAAAATTCATTGAGAACCCTTTAATAAAAGCATAATGAAAATTGAAACTGAGTAGTATAGGTTAACTCAGGTAAAATATGAACTGATACTTCAAACAGTCTGAAGTAGATAATAGGTGAGATTGCATACCAAGATTTTTTGAAAACTTGATGAAAGATATTTAGAAAGATTGACCTACAACCCAGATTATTGATCTACCATACATAGTATCTATCATTCAAGTATGAATAAAATAGATTTTGCAACATGTGTTGATGCCGACTTTAAATAACTATCTGTTTGAAGCTGAACCAATCTAAGAGTAGGGGCATAATTTTCTCTGAGGACAAAAAAAAAAAATCCTACTCTCACTCTTCCTGGGAAGGAGTCTATCACAGGATGGTAAATGAGAACTCAGTGGGGCTTAGACTGGAATAAGGGAGTTCTACCCCTCTTTCTCCAGGTCTGGGAGTCAGTATGGTTGGGAATGCCAAGGTCTGAAGACACCTGGACCACTCCTGGTGAGAGGAGAGGAAGATAAAGGTGAAATGCTGGCTTCTTCCACAGATATCCAGGCAGGAGGCTGACAGGGAGCCTACAGCTGTTTTTCCCTTCTCCTGTCTTCACAACTTCAGGGGGTTGGATAGTACCGCCTAACCTCTACTGTCCACTAGAGGAAAAAGAAGCAGGTTTACCTTACAGAGTTTGGGTGGAGCTTTCTGAGAGAAGACCAGCGCCATTTCCCCAACACACACACACACACACACACACAGACAGACACACATGCACACCCAGAGCCAAAGTGACTGTAGCAGCCATGGTCCCCTACAGAGGAGAAGCAGCAGCAATGGGGAAGACATGTAGGTTGAAGCCAAGTAACTCTAGGCAACCATTAGTGAACATACACGAGAATATACAATTTAACTGCTGTTTTGATTAATTTAACAAGAGGATTCCAATTTAGTAAAGCTGTAATTTAAATTTCTTTTTCTATTAAAACTGATCAGTTGTTCACTTGAACTTATTTATTAACTGGTTGATGTATGTCTCATGTAGATTCACGTTGCAAAGGCCAAGAATTGTAAGGGGGAGAACCTCCTTAAACTTCGTAATGTTCCTCATAATTTTCAAGTGCCTCACACTTCAGGGAGAGATTGTCTTTTTTTCCTCTCTGAGCTTTTAACACTTTCTACTACCAAATCTGTTCTACCACTACTTGAGACAATTCTTTCAAGGGTGAAATGATTATTCTTCAATTCCCAACAAGTCAATGACAAAGGTCACAAATCTGTATCCAAGGAAACTGATCTTATTGGAATTAACTGAAAGGTGTTGTTTCACTCAAATTTTTTACATTTATTATTCTATTTTCCCTCTCAACATAAAATTCATTTGAAGATACCAAAATAAAGATATTCAACTTGTTATATTCTCATTTTATCATCTCAAAACCCTACCACAAAGCCAGAAAGAATTGGGACCCATCTTCAATCTTCTTAAACAGAACAACTATCAGCCTAGCATTTTGTATCCTGAAAAACTACATTTCACAATTGATGGAGAAATTAAGTCTTTTCCAGATGAACAAACACTGAGGGAATTTGCCATGCCCAGACCTGCCCTGAACAAAATACTCAGAACTGCATTATACACAAATCAACACAACAGATAGTACCAGTGTAAAATCACCCCCAAAAAACTAAAACAACTCTTATAAAACAATAGCAAAGAGGAGAAAAAAGGCAGTAAGGTACTACCCAACATGATGAATAGATCAACATCCCACATATCAATTCTATCACTTAATGTTAATGGTATGAATCCTCCTCTCAAAAGACATAGGCTGAATGAATGGGTAAAAAAACACAACCCAAGTAACTGCTGTCTCCAGGAAACACATCTAAACCACAAGGATGCACAAAGTCTCAATATAAAAAGATGAAAAAAAATATTCAACATAAATGGAAATCAAAAGAGAGCAAGCAGTTGTAGCCATTCTCATATCAGATAAGATTGACTTTAAGCCAACAAAGACAGAGAAAGACAAAGAGGGTCATTATATAATGGTAAAGGTAGAAATTCAACAGCAAGACATAACAATCCTAAATATATATGTGCCAATATGGGAGATCCCAAATATATAAAGTAAATTTTACTAGAGCTAAGCAAAGAAATAAATGGCACCATTGTAATTTCTGGGAACCTCAACACCCCACTGTCAGAGCTTGACAAATCATCAGAGCAGAAAATAAATAAAGAATCAATGGACTTAAACCAGACTCTAAATCAAATGGATCTAACAGACATTTACAGAACATTCTACCCAAAAACTACTGAATATACATTCTTCTCAGCAGCACATGGAACAGTCTCCAAGACTGATCATATCTTAGACCACAAAATAAGTCTCAACAAATTCAAAAAAATTGAAATGATACCATGTATCTTTTTAGACCACAGTAGAATAAAACTAGAAATCAATCACAAAAGAAACACTCAAACCTACATGAAGTCATGGAAATTAAACAACTGAATGATTATTGGGTCAAGAATGAAATTAAGATGGAAATCAAAAGATTCTTTGAACAGAAGGACAAAGGGGACACAAGCTATCAAAATCTGTGGAACACAGCAAAAGTATTCCTCAGAGGAAAAGTCATAGACTTAAATGCCTACTTCAAAAAGAAAGCAAGATCACAAATTAACAACCTATTGTCACATCTCCAGGGACTAGAAAAGGAAAAGCAAACCAAACCCAAAGCAAGCAGAAAAAAAGAAATAACAAAGATCAAAACAGAACTAAATGAATTGGAAAAAAAAAAAAACACAAAGGATCAATGAAACAAAAAGTTGGTTCTTTAAAAGATAAGCAAAATTGACAGACCTCTTATTTGATTAACCAGAAACAGAATAGAAAGGACCCAAATAAGGTCAATCAGAAATGAAAAAGGAGACATTACAACTGATACTACAGAAATACAAAACATTATCCGTGAGTACTATGAAAATCTCTATGCACATAAACTAGAAAACAGAGGAAATGGACAAATTCCTGAAAACACACAAATTCCCAAGGCTAAATCAAAAGGAAATAGAACTCCTGAACAGACCAATAATGAGCAGAGAGACTGAAGCCATAATAATAATAATAAAAAAAAGCCTTCTAACAAAAAAGCCCCAGAACAGACGGATTCACAGCTAAATTCTACTAGACCTACAAAGAAGATCTGGTACCCATACTACAGAAATTATTCCATAATATTGAGAAGGAGGGAATTTTCCCCAATTTGTTTGATGAAGTCAGTGTCACCTTGATACCAAAACCAGGAAAGGACACAACAAAAAAAGAAAATTACAGACAATATCCCTTATGAATATAGATGCAAAAATCCTCAATAAAACACTAGCAAATCAAATTCAATAGCACATCAAAAAAAAGAAAAATCCACCATGACCAAGTGGGCTTCATCGCAGGTATGCAAAAATGGTTCAACAAACATAAATCAATAGATGTGATTCACCACATAAACAGAAGCAAAAAAAGACCATATGATCATCTCAATAGATGCAGAAAAAGCATTTGACAATATTCATCACCCTTTCATGATAAACTCCCTCAATAAACTAGGCACAGAGGGAACATCTGTCAAAATTATAAAAGCCATATATGACAAACCCACAGCCAACATGATGCCGAACAGGAAAAATTGAAAGCATTTCCTCTAAGAACTAGAACAAGACAAGGGTGCCCACTGTCACATTCTATTCAACGTAGTGCTGGAAGTCCTAGCCAAATCAATCAGATAAGAGAAGGAAATAAAATGTATCCAAATCAGGAAAGAGGAGATCATAATATTGCTTTTAACTAACTATATGATCTTGTATCTACAAAATGCCAAAGACTCCACCAAGAGACTCCTGGAATTGATAACTAAATCATGCGAAGGTCTCAGGTTAAAAAAATCAATATATGCAAATCAGTAGCATTTCTATATGCCAATAACAGTCAAGCTGAGATTCAAATCAAAGACTCAACACCATTCACAATAGCTACAAAGAAAGTAAACTACCTAAGAATACACTTAACCAAGGAGGTGAAACATCTCTACAAGGAGGATTACAAAACACTCAGGAAAGAAATCACAGAGAACACAAACGAATGGAAAAACATATCATGCTCAGGAACCAGTAGAATCAATGTTGTTAAAATGTCCATACTACCCAAAGTGATTTTACAGATTCAACAAAATCCCCAAGAAAATACCAACATCAAACTTCACAGATACAGTAAAAATAATTCTACACTTTATTTGGAACCAGAAAAGTGCCTGAATAGACAAGATAATCTTAAACAAAACAAACAAATCTGGAGTCATCACATTACCAGTTTCAAACTATACTACAAGGCTATAGTAACCAAAATAGCATGGTATTGGTACAAAAATAGACATAGACTGATGGAACAGAACGAGAACCCAGATATAAAATCATCTACCTACAGCCAACTGATCTTTGATAAAGCAGACAACTATGCATGCAACTGGGGAAAAGAAGCCCTATTCAATAAACAGTGCTGGGAATATTGGATAGCCAGACATGCAGATAAACGTAACAGTACCCCTATCTCTTACCTCACAAAAATTCATTTAAGATGGATAAAAGACTTAAATTTAATGTATGAAACCATAAGAATTCTATAGGGAAATGTAGGAAAAATTCTTCTAGATATCAGCCTAGGCAAAAATTTATGACTAAACCCCCAATGGCAATTACAACAACAACAAAATTAAATAAATGGGATTTGATTAAACTAAAAAGCTTTTGTATGGCTAAGGAAATAATCAACAGAGTAAACAGACAATATACAGAATGGGAGAAAATATTCACAAATTATACATCTGATAAAGGGCTAATATCCAGAATCTACAAAAACCTCAAGCAAATCAGCAAGAAAAAATCAAACAACTCCATTTAAAAAATGTGCAAAAGACATGAACAGAAGTTTTTCAAAAGAAGATAGACAAATGGCCTATAAACATATGAAAAAACACTCAACACCCTTAGTCATCAGAGAAATGCAAATTAAAACCACAATGAGATACCACCTACCCCAGTTAGAATGGCTTTTATTAAAAAGTCCAAAAACAATAGATGCTGGCATGGATGCAGAGAGAAAGGACACGTATATACTGTTGGTGGGACTGCAAATTAGTACAAACTCTATGAAAAACTGTATGGAGATTCCTCAAAGAACTAAAAGTAGAGCTAGCTACTGTTTGATCCAGCAATCCAACTACTAGGTATCCACCCAAAGTAAAAGAAATCTTTTTGTTAAAAAGACACCTGCACTTGAAAGTTTATTGCAACACAATTCCCAATTGCAAAGATGTGAAATCAACCCAAGTACCCATCAATTCAAAAATGGATTAATAAAATGTGTTATATGTATACATGGAGTACTACTAAGCCATAAAAAGGATGAATTAATACCTTTTGCAAAAATTTGAGTGGAACTGGTGATCATTCTCCTAAGAGAAGTAGCTCAAGAATGAAAAAACCAACACCACACGTACTCGCTATTAAATTGGAACTAACCAGTGAGCACACATGTGCGCAGAGGGAAGTAAAACTCAGTGGAAATCAAGCAGCGTGAATGGGGGAGCAGGGATGGGGCAAAAACCTACCTAATGGGTACAATGAACACTATTTGGGTGATGAGCACACTTATAGCTGTGACTGAAGCATTACAGAAGCAATTCATGTAACCAAAAATATTTGTACCCCCTTAATATTTTGAAATTTACAAAATAAAATCTACTGGGGAAAAATTATTACTTCTTATAATTTATAACTAAGCATAGTTTATTTTCATAAAATAAAGTATATATTTCAGCTTGCTTATGAGCCTAACTTAGATTAGTAAAAGCTTATAACAAATATAAGAGATAGAAAGATGGAATTAAATATTTCACTTGGAAAGGTTGTAAACATTGCATATATGCTTTATTTTATTTCTCATTATCTCCTAGCCTATACAGGCTATATAAAAATCCATGGGCAAAATTGAATATAATGTAAGCCAAAGATTTTGATGAGAGATTTTATTAATTCTCTGCATGTACACACATGGCTTAGTCTTCAAATCATGATTATTTTAATATATAATACACATTGCAAAATAAAACCAAGTTAACCATTGAAATATTGATGGGATTAGAATATGGAGCAATCCTATTCTGTATGTCAAAAAGTAAAAATGGTCGATTGTTTAGATGTTTGGTACAAATAAGAAAAATGCCAACTAAAAGTCATCTACTTTTAAATTGTTTCCTTTTTTCAGGTCCTATCTTTTGCCACTTTAGTTGTTTTGTATTTCCTGTCTAGAAGGAACACCCATCGAATGAAGATCAAGTCTTTACGTTTTCTATGGGGTCAATTGAATTCCCAGCCCTCAGTAAATAACTCCTTAGGAATAATCTGCCAGTGAATGTCTCCTGCAAGCCAGAAAAAGAGGCCTCACCAGAGACAAACCCTACTGGCACCTTGATCTTGGACTTCCAGCTTCCAGAACTGTGAGGAAATTTGTTGTTTACGCCACCTAGACTGTGGTATTTTGTTATGGCAGCCCGAGCAGACTAACACAGTTACCATATCATAAACATATTTTACAAAATAAGATTTTTTTTTGCCCCGTATTTATTCCAAATCACGCTTATTCACTTAGAAATCAATGATTTTAGTGGCAGAGAGGCTGTAGAGATCAGGTTCTCAAATACACTCATTTTACAAATGAGGAAAATTGAAATTTAAAATGAAAAAATTAAAAGGGCAAATCAACTCACTTTCTCGCACATCACCAATGCCACATGATCTGTTCATGCTGCTGGTTTCTCACCAGCTTTATTCTGACCTCTGATGCAGACTTTCTCCGGAACAACAAAACAAATGATAAATTCTGTGAAAAACTAAACTGCACAATCACCTCTACAATTAAAAAATAGCCAAACTAAATTTAAAAGGTAATGATGGACTAAAATAATTTCCATCAAATATAACATATTAAAGTTTCTCTTCAATATATAGAGAAGACAAATGTATAAGACCAGCAGCAAGACTTCCATCATTAAAGCAGAAAAAGATATCACAGATACTTCAAATGCAAACAGAAAAAGAGATATGGGAAAATAATTCTCTAGGATAAATACTTTAAACTTAAGACATTTTCAAGAAATAATTTATGCTGGTAACAACAATTTTAGAATGCCTGGTATGATTTTATTAAAAATGATACCCTGAACCAAAGCTGGTGACATGAACTAAAGCAACATTTTTGTGGAAAACAAAATTCTAACATGTAGCAGGAGCCCTAAAGATATTTATGTCACCAGAGTTAGATTATTATTCCTGAAAATTTCAAAAGAAGCAAAATGATAAAAGCATACAGAAGTTTATTGAAGAATTGTTTGTTAAAAATATGGAAACTAGCCTTCATCCTTAATATTACAAGAATAGCTAAAGAAATAATTATATACCAAAGTAGTAAAATATTGTATGGTCACTAAACATTATAACTTAAGAATTTTTTAGAAACTTGGAAACAACATAGCATAATGGCTGAAAACACAAGTGTTGAAATCAAATGAACGAAGTCAAGAATTGAATTCTGTCTCTGTCACACATAAATTAGATGAACTAAATTTTCTCAACTGTAAAATGGAAATAACAGGGCAACAGTGAATACTTGAACGCTTACTGTGTGCAATTAATGTTCTAAACTTATCACAGTCGACCCTCATTATTTGCAGATTACATATTTGCAATCCTCCTACTCAATATTACTTTCTTTGTAACTCCAAAATTAGTGCTCTTGGTGTTTTCAAGATCATTCCTGGACATGTGCATGTGCAGAGCAGCGAGAATGTGAGGCACCGAGTGCCAGTTAGTTCCCCGCTAAGGTGGAATAACGAAGCTCACCTTGTTCCAGCTCTCCTACATAGGTACACAGAGGAGGGAGATGCTAGGGGCAGTGCAGGCTAGTGCGAGAGCAAGCTCTGGCTCTGGGACCAGTACGATCGGTTTGAATCCCAACAGTGGTACCTGTTAGTGGAGCAGCCTCAAGTCAGGTCAAGGCAAGTCACAGAGTTCTGAACCTGGTTTCTTTTTTGTAAAATAAAGAGAATATAATCTACCGGGATGAATTGACTTTGTTTCTGAACCATAATGGAGTCCACTCACCCAGCACAGCAAAGCCAGACGCTGAAGCCTAAAGTTGCAGGAGGAGAAAGAGGTATTTTTATAACACAGTGCCATGCAAGGAGAGTGGGCAGCTAATGGTTAAGGCCCTAACTCCCTGATGACTTATAACCAAGGGTACATTTTAAAAGTAGGGGTACATTACAAGAAAGCAGTTGTTGTAGGCAAAATTGTAAACCAATGCACGGAGGTTATACATTAGCCTGGCCCAAAAAGGTGAGATATCCTGACTTGCACGCCTGTGGGTCATAGGTGGATTTAGGGATTCTTGGATTAGTGGAAAGGAATGTTAACATGGGTGTGACTTTTTCCAGGCCCCTCAGGGAGAAATTTAGAACAAAGAACAGCTGTCAGAGTTCAATTCCTCAGTTCTCCCTTACCTGCATTTTCTATCTGGTGGAGGCTTCTGAAAACAACTCAAGAACATATGTTAACATGTCATCTTTTAGTTTTCACAAGGAACCAAAACACCTCGTGACCCTGGCTTGCTTGGATGGCCATTGTTATTAATATTTTCTTGTTCATCAAAGTTGTCTATTATTTTTCTAGCTAGGTGTGCAAAACTTCCCCTGAGGGGATTCAAGATTTTTCTTTATTTTTATGCTTGGGGGTCTGGCAGGCTGCTAAGAGGGGTCCCTTCTCCATCTCAATTTTTAAGATTTAAGATTATAATCTATATGAGGATGTGAGTGAGTGTATGTGAGTGAGTGTGTGTGTGCACATTTCCCCTAGAAGCAATGTTTTGGTGTTTGCTAATTTAGTGTTCCAGGCAACTTTACAGAGAGTAACTACAGGGAATAATGAGAATTGACTGTAGGACACTGACTCATTTAATCCTCACACAAATCTTCTGAAACTACACTGAGTTGAAAACTGAAGGAAACAGCTACCTCTCCAAGCCCTGGGCATGCAGAAAAGAAGTGGCCCAGTTACTGAACCTGACACCTGAGAGGTCAAAGGAGATCACTGGGAGTGGGTGCTCAGAAGGGGCTGCCACCAGCCATGGCTGTTTCTGAGCACACAGGAGGCTGGTTTCAGGAACGGCAAAAGACGCCGGAGGCTGGGGTCTCTAACCACGATTGGAGTTAACTGCCACTGCTGGAACCACATTGTCAAAAATAGGAAAAAAAAGTAAGAAATCCCTTCTTCCTTCTTTTCCAACTTCAGATTTCCCTCTAGTCTTCCTATTGGCAGAGCCTGTCAGCAAACTAACAAAGGAGTCTGGGAGTTGTAGTTTGCAGACTAGCAGCTTCAGAATCATCTGGAAGATTGAAAAGTAGGTGTGAATCTGAAAGACTATAAGTACGGTTATTAGCCTGAGTTCCTCAGAAATCAGAGCCCGAGGTAAAACGTTAGGTTGCTATTTTATTAGGATATTCAATTTCAGGAAAACAGGAGTGAGGGAAAAGTGGAATGGGAAAGGAAAAGAGGGAGAGTCAATAGCAGCATGTTATCAAGCTGCCCACCATTTGGTATCATATGCAACAGAACTATCTTCCAAAAAGCCTATAAACTGCTGTATCTCAGGAGGGAAAAGAGAGGACAATTTATCTGCTTGCTCCTGGCCTTCGTTGACCAAATACTGGCCATATGGGCATCTCCCCTACATTCCACATTGCCCATGCATTGGGGACAGTGTGAGTCTTGTAGAGTTTCACTCGTCAAGGGCAACAGAGAAAGCCCAGGGCAGGAGAGGAAAGCTGGCTGGTGCAGACTTGACAAGAGGCACCACTGGGCTGTGCTTAAGTGAAATCAGTAGCTTCAGACATGGCTGGGTAGAGCCACACAAATTTGGCCTCACAGTGGCTGGGGTAAAACAAATGACCAAAGGCTCAGAAGACAACTGAGGCCAAGAGAGTCCCAGCTGTTGGATAATAAGTATCTGACATAGTAAATGACAAGGAATGTGGGTGTACACAGGTGTGTGCACTACAACATTTTGGTATATCCAATGTCAGGTACAGCAACGGGACTCATACAATTCACAATCCAAATAGTCATTTTGTCCAAGACAAATGCTAACCTGGACAGAGTTCTGGAACAGTTGCCCTAAACTAGGGCTGCCCCTGACAAACTGAGATGTATGATATCTGTAGTTCTAGCTAGAGCTACATAAAAAGTAAAACTTCTGTTTAGTTGAGGCGCAGAAGAGGATTTTTTAAATGAGTATGTTATTTTTCTATAAAATTTTAAAATTAACTTTAATTTAACATTAAACTTATTTTTAAAATAATCATTAGATAAAATCATGGAAATGATATACCATATGTTTAGTGTTCTGTATTTATTGTTATTCTTGGCCATTATATTTAAAACAATGCAAACATCTCTCTGGCTGTGGGTTTAATTCAGAACCTAGCCCTTCCTAGTGATCCTCACTCTTAGCTGTTATTGTACTAAACTTCTGTTTCTGAATCAGCCAAAGAGAAAGCCAGCACCTCTGTTCAAAGCATCCCTTCTGAAAACGGTTTATTGTTTACCTTTGCTAATTACTGTTAAGCACAAAGGATCCCAAGAAGAGAGCCTCATAGTCCAAAAGGCATATATAATATTAAAGAAAAAATTATGCTGACACTTTTTAAAATGGCAAGGAAGACTTTATTCAGGACAATTGCAATAAAAAAGAGAGATCAAGCTAAACGCTAAACACATCAAGGACAAGTAGGGATTGATAGCCAAGGAGCAGAGCGAGGGGATCAGTGGATGGAACACTACTAAGAGGAGACATCAAGGTTAGGGAGATTTTTATTAAACCAACTTAACAGGATTCTTGCTCAGGGAGGGCCGGAGTGATCAGATATCAGAGTAGATGGAGGCTCTCCAAACTAATGTAGCAGGATTCCTGCTAAAACTGGACTTGGCAAGGATGAAATGGAAGCCCAAAGTCCAAAGCCATGACAAGAAGAGGGCTCAGAGGAGCCTAACTCAAGTTTTATCAAGGAGAGAGTCCTTGTCACTAAGAAGGTAATTAATGTAGAGAAGCAACATGGAACCCTCTCCCCATGTACTTTAGGGTTAGGTCCTAGTAGGTGACCTCATCTTTATTAATACTTTTCTGTCCCTTCCAAACGTGTTACTTTAAAGGCCACAATTTGCCTTATACATTTTCATGGGCAGGGGTTTCTGATAAAATTTCAGGGAACACAAATCCCTTCTTTAGAGAAAGAAGGATGGGCTGTGCTGGCGGGCTAATGGGTTTCAGTGGGAGGCCTACAGCCCAGTATTCTGCCTGAACAGTCCTCAGCTGGACTGCACTCACAAGCCCAGATGCCAAGCTGTGGACAACTGTCTCCAGGCAGCACCATCTGCTTCCTGGTGAATCTCCCCAGGCATTTGGTTGGCAGCTTTAGGGAGGACTTGGGGTCACTCATGTGAGGAGAGTGCTGCTGGGAGGCTGTCTGGCTTTTCTTAACCCTTGGAAGCTCATTTGCTATCATTTACTCAAGTTAGCACTTGATTAGATTTTCTTTATTTGAAGACAATAATAGTTAAGTTCTCTTTAGTAGAAACAGCAGCAAGTAAAATTGAGTTCAATAATCTCTCCTTACTGTTGAGAGAATTGTGTTTCTTTCATAGGACGGGCAAACACAGTGCTTCTCAAAGGCTACATGGCAGACTTCAAGTTTGCACAAAAATGCCCCAAGAAAAATAAAAGAGGTCCAAAATCAAAGAAGTTTGGGATATGCCGCATATCACATCTTCTTGACAGAGATTCACAATGCACATTAAGAGAAGTCCTACAGTCAAAAACAATAACTTTAACATGACTTAACCCAGTATTTCCAAAGGTTAGGAGAAGACGAAATTTCAATTAATTCAGTCATATTGCAACCCATAAATTGTGTAGCTTGCTCCCAAAAAGGGCTTATCAGAATACACCAAGGCACAGCAAATCATCAAAAGGGCTTGGTAGCATCAGGCAGCCAGTGTAGACAGCACAAGAGAGGGAAAATGTCTTCTCTTTCTTATGTATTCTGTGGTGGTTAGAATACCATGTGTATTTTATGAGCTTGGCAGAATTCATTTATTCTTCTTTTCCTGCATTCAACAAATATTAACCATACTCAAACCGGACACACATTAAAGAAGCATTTATAATGAAATGCAATGAGCATCACACCAGAGTCAGGATTTGCTTCTGGGATGTTTTCTTTAAAAGATTTGTTAATGATTGTTAATTCTCCACCCAATATTCAGAACAGATAAGTCTCCTTACAAAAAGCCTCTTTCAGCCCAACAGGGCAGTGAACAAAACAAATCCATCAGAGGGTGGTAAAGAACTAGGGAAGAAGTACTAACAGTAAAGATGAAAGACAAGGAATAAATCATGAGAGTTTTTTGGAATCAAAACATGTAAAACTCATCATAGCCCCCCACTGCATTCAACCTCTCAACAAAAGTATGTACAGTGATAGAAGAGACTATCTTAAGAACTGTTTCAAACAACTCTGATGTTCCCTTAACCACTCAATTGTGCCAGGCACATAGTAGACACATTATGAATTTCAAACAAAAAAATAATACTGTGTTTAACATAGGTACTCGTAATAATGCCATAGTCACAGAATAGCCATTCAATAACTATTGGATGAATAAAAGAATATTTTATTTTGACACATCAAGGATCACGCACAGTTTCAGTTTTAAGAAGGTTTAAAAAAAGACATGCACTGGATTTTAAGAATTAATAAAGGATCATACTATTTGTTGAGCCTTCTACATGCCAAGCAATTTTCTGGGATCTATACATTCATTTAATTGGTGCACTCCTTGAGTGCAGTGGTGCTTTTACTCAAATTGTTTCTATAACCCTGGTACCTGACATCATGCTGGTAGTGCTAAGGGCAGGGTAAATAGTTGCTGATTGGAGGAAAAGGATAATAAATGAATTCTTCCCATCTCATAATTTAATCTTCAAGATAAATTCATGAAGAAGACACTAAACACCCTAACATTTTCAGGAAAATATTGCCTTGAACTGTACTTTGAGAGACTGGTGTTCTATGATCGATTAAGTGTTCCTTAACTTCTTGTAAACCACCTCTTAGAGAATTTTGTCCCATTTCTATTCTCCATGAATAGAACATTTATTAAACACATCCTTATCACCTTGTCAATTGTTGTTTCAAATTTCTAGGTAGCTATTTGAATTCTTGGGAAGGACACGTAGAATTCTAAACACATGCAACATGCTGTATTCTAAAGTTCATCATGCGTAGATATCGTCTCTTCCTCCAGACCTCGCTAATATTGCTCATCTTTCTTACCTTGAGCTTGGCTTGTTCAAGGAGTTGCTTTGCAACTCAGAGAGCTCAGGGCCCACTGTAGGTTAGTGACTCCTCTATAGCTGGCCATTCCTGTCCCTGCCTGGACTCCACTTGCGTGTGTAAGTGCACACACACGTATACATATGCACAGTGCACACACACACTGCGTCCCAGTTACTTTATTTCCGGCAAGACACCTAGATACTTTGATTCTAAATCTTAAACTTGACTATGGGTCATCAAAGAAGATAAATACCTAAATAACTAAAAGAGAATTATAAAGCACAAAAATAAAAGCAACCCAGCCAATGAGTAAGGTAAGTAGACTGTCATACTTCTAGTTAATACTCCCAGTTTTACTTTAAAGGCCCCGTGACCTTATTTATACAGCAGTGCATCGCCTTCATATTGCATCGTTAATGAGCTTATTTATCCTGCATATCCAGTGAGACTGTCTTGTAAGTAACATATCCTATGTTCTGACAGATGAAGTGGAGAAAAACCACCTCCGCCATTGAAAGATTTACACTTTTAGCTAAGAAAATGGAGCTTTTATTTCTAGAAACTGAAGTTTGCATCTCAAATTTCAGAGTTTTTTGAATGCCACAATTAAAGATGAATAATTTAGCAGATACGTTAGAATTCTTGTAAATAATATACATCAATTAATTATATTGAGTACTTAATTATAAAACCTCATTTGCCTTTCTTGAAAATCCCTAAACAATGATGTATAGGGCACAGAGATTAAATGAACACCTTCTATCTTTACATACATCAACTATCTTGAATCAGAGAGTCAAATTGCCTGGCTCTAGTAAAATCAATTATTTTCTGTTTCGTATGAAAGAGAAGTCTTAATGAATACCGAAATGTTTCAAAGTCAGGTAGCAAAAAGGAAGGGAAAAAAATCAAAGAATCGGGATAATTCTCATCGAGGTGATCTGCTCCCTGAAAAACTGAGGGCTGACATTCAACGTGGAAGGTGTGCTTTGAAAAGACCAGTTTTGGGTTCTCTCCCCCACCTATCTTTATATGACTGCTCAAGATTATGCAGATCGGGCCTTTCTTCACTCCCTTTTAAATGGAGGAACAAGTGAACAGAGGGTTAGGTCTTTCGCTGACTCCCCGTTCAGGGCAGCAGCAATTCCCCTCTTAGAATGAGATTAAATTCTGTGCAATCTAAACTTCAAAAAGAATGAGGCAAAAATCTAGGTTGTTTCCTGCAAATTCAGTGTTCTCTGCCTTGTGTTAAACAACAGTGATTGGGCAGAGGCTACTGTCATCTGTAGCCACCTCCTGTCAAGTGACTGATGCCACCGCCGCTGTGTGTGTGCCTTGGTGAGCAGGAAGACGGTCACACGACTGGGGACCCTCGAGCCTCAGAGCAGGATGGATTCATGGGTAGAACAAATTGTCAGCCATAGGAAACAGACTGGGTGTTGAGACAAATCAATAACGATTTTAAGAAAATTAAACCCTGGCTGAAAAGGGGTGAAAAGCTTGTAAGGCTGGAAGGCTGTAAGTAGGAGTGAAGGTGCTAACCTGCTGGAGGACCCCTGGCGGGTTTTCCAGCTGGGAGCTCTGTGATTCTGTGTGACCATTCTCTAACTCCTTATCAGCTCATTATCTCAGATGACAGGGTTCCTGGCCTTCCCTGTATAAACAATTGCTTAGAGAAGAGAAGTAAACGGGTGGACCCAGCTATCTTTGATTTGTATTTATTGGCTCTGAAAGGATTACTATATGAAAGCCCTGGGGTTGTCAGGGCGCTGACACAGGCTCATACAAAGCAGCCCAGAGATGTTTTCACAAAAGAAGGAATGACACAGATACAAATAATCACACTGGAGGATGCCCCCCTCTCCTTTGTGAGCGTCCAGTTACCTAACATTTCTCCCTTCTTCCCAAAAGGCCTATTTTCAAAACATTCACTGGGAAGCATGCCCCAAGGCAACATGGAGTGCCTCCCAGGTTTTAAAAAAAATACACTGTATAAGTGAATAAAAACAAATTCTGAAGAATATTCAACCCTGAACTACCTCCTCAACTGACATAGAAAAGGCTTTTAGTAACATATTAATTTGATTAACATACCATTTAAAGCCAGCCTCTCAAACTGAAGGCTTTATTTTTATTGGAGGATGGAAGACGGTAAGAGGTTTTTGGTGGGAAAAATCTCTCCAATTTTCCATCTCACTCCACAGAGTAAGGAAATGATGTAACCCCCAAGAGCTAAAATATTTTCCTCATAGTCCTACCCACTCGCAGAGACCCTCAGAATGTCTGAGTTCATTCATTCCCATGTTCGCGACCATGCTAGCTCCATCTGTGGGAGCTCAGAACCTCACCGGCAGCAAGGAGGGCGTGGAGCCAAAACAACAGAGGGTGCTGGGGCTGGCACTGTGAGGAGAGCTCTTTAAAAATGACTGCATTGGTTTTGCTGTGCCTGTTCTGGCCCCAGCCGTTCTATTATTGAAGTAAATCCCTCCAATAGCATGCAAGGATACCAGTAAGATCTATGTTCATTTGGCTTTTTACATCTTAGAAAGGATGGCCTTTCATATAATTCAACTGACGAACACAGCAATCTGTGAAGTAGGCAAAGCAGGTATTTTTAAAGTGCTAATTGATTTGCTCAAGATATCACAGCTAATGTGAGGCAGAGTCTGTGCGAGAACTCAGGCTCCGATACTTGCTCTGGTGTGGCTTTTGCTACAGGCTTTAGTGCAAAAGAGGCTTGGATCATTCTCAGGATATGGAAAGAATAAACCTTAAAGTCACCCCCAAGAGTGTTTGTAATGTTGGGACACATGAATCAAAAATTATCTGAATGAGTCTAAATGAGATGGAAACACCATGTCCATATATCTCTTCTCTCTTTGTGCCAAGAGAACCAGCAATTTAGAACACTGATCAGTGCAGTAATGGTTCAGGAGATTATTTTCATTTTTTAGCCTCTGCCACTAAGGTTCTCATTAGTTTTTTGCAAATTCTGCAATTGATAGAGCCAAAATCAAAATATCCTCTTAGCTGCTAAAAACATATATTGAGCATTCATTTTAGCATGTAGAAATGCCCCAAGCAAAAGAAAGGGTAAAAAGAACACCTGTGACTCTACAAGGACAATCTCTGGTTTCATGGAACACTGAGGATGTCAGAGCTGTCAGCTCTTATAATACCTGCCTGCAGTTAATTTGATTTCTCCATTCAAGTTAAAATGAATTGCATAACTGAGCAGCCAAATACTTTCCATCTTATTAAACCAGTAAGTAAGTTATACACTATGATTTTCCAGTCATCCTATCTGAGCTCTTCACTCATGGCCCAAAGATTTTAATTGCATAACCAGCTGCTATTGTCACTTGAGGCCCTGTGTGGAATAATTAGGGAGAAGACACTTAGTCAACCTAAGAGAACTCTGCTAGAATTACATTCTACCCATAAATGTGCAAATAATCGTGTGTGTGTGTATGTGTGTAGATAATGGCAGAGATATAGCTTTAGTCCCCAAAATACCACAGAGACTTTCAATGCTGTATAAATTGGGAGTAGAGAGAATTTCTGGGCAGAAAAAGTTGATCCAACCAAATGGGTGCTCCAAATGATGGGTCAATTTGTGCAAAAAAATAAACAGAAGGACAAAACAGAATTGTGAAAAGATCAGGTGTGTTCGAGAACAGCAGAAAGATGAATCTTGTTGGAGAGAAGCCAGAACTGAATCTACAGTAAGTGATTCTGGCATGATTGTGACGAACTTATATGCAAAGCTAAGGAGACTGGATCCCAACTTGAATGTAATGGCAAGACATGAATGTCTAAGGATTTGTATGTATATGTGGGGAGGGGCAGATCAAATTTGTTTCTTGGAAAGATAACCCTGGCAGTGGACAAACTGGAAGAAGAGAGATTGAAATGTACTATGAGAAATAATGAAGTCTTGAGCCAAATAAATAACTGTAAATGTTATTTAAATAACTAGAAATAAACTTTATTTAAATCCATTTCTGAATTAAAAAATAAGCCTTATTAAACTAAATAGACTGGAGCAATTAGGAAGGAAGGAAGAAAGGGAGGAGAACTAGTAGAAAAAAAAGGAAAATAGAGAAAGACATTTCTAAAATGTAAAATCAAATATACGTTATGGTTAGTTTTTTATGAGAATGAGTGAGAAGAGAAAACATGTCTTGATAATTAGTTTGAGACTCAGTCTAAGAAAATGGTGAAAGTGACTTAAGGAGATGCAGTTGGAAATATGGGTCCAGGACTTAGGACAGGTCATAGTTGAAAATCAAAGATTTAGTAGTTATCAGAATACAGAAAACTACATTTATTAAGCACTCATTCCCTTCCAAAAATTCTGCTATGTACTTTACACATGTGGTCTTTTTTTAATAAAAAGCCTCATTAATAAAAAAATTACCTTTTACAAATGATAAACCAAGGTTCAGGAGGATAAGTAACTTGCTCAAAATCATAATGTTGGCAAGTGATTAACCTGGGATCCAAAATCAGTAGATATTCAGCTTGGTGTCTGCTCAATCCATTTGAGTACTTCAGAAGACCTCTTATTCTTTCACAATCAGGATAAAAGGTTGTTGATTAAACAAACAAGGATCATTAAAAATGGATGTGTTAAACCTTAAATATTTCATTTTAACTTGAGATAGATAGATAGATAGATAGATAGATAGATAGATAGATGATAGGTAGATAGAGATACCAATCTTTAATTGTTGAGCCAAGATCTTTTTTTTCAGTATGGGTCCACCCATGGAGATCTGCACCTCCATAAATCACACACATAAATCGAACCCATTATTCATTATCTATGATTTCTAGTTTGTATTTCTTAAAGAGAAAAGAGAACCTAAAAACATTTTGTGAGGCAGTATGAGAGTAGATAGATGTCCCAATATATTTCTTTAGCAATTGCCCACATCTAATTTGATAGCAAGATTTAGGAGCTCATTTTTATCAGGTCTTTCCAAAGCATTCAACTTAATTTTCATAAGAAACACAGCTTTTTCTTTTTGTACTAAAAGTCTAACAATTTATTCAATATCTAAATAAATTATGTCGCTGTAGTAAACACTCCTGGAATTAACTGGTTTGGAAATAAACACAAATCTCCTGGTAAGAAAACAACTCAAGTATTAGGAGCAGAAATATGCTGATATACATGAAAATAGTTGCCTGTGGTGTACAAGGAATGCTTAATATCACCTGGGCATCAGTCCTCATGCATCAACAGGGAAATGAGAGCATCAATTAAGCTAGTAAGACTGTTAACTGAAAATATGTTAAGAGAACTCTAATCTTATGAGAATTAATATTTGGAATAATAATTCTAAATTATAAACATTTTTGAACACATGAATCATTGTATATAAAAAAAGAGCAAGACATAGTTTCTGCCCCTTAAGGAGTTTAAAATGTAGAACTTACAGATCCTTAATCATAGGAGAAATATGCAAGAAGCTTTTTGTTGAGTACTTGCAAATACTCCCTCACTATTCTAAATGGTGTACATATATTATTTCATAATAACTCTTGTGTAGATACTATTAAGATCTTTGACTTGTCATGCAAAAAAACATGCAGCACAGAGAACTTAAATAATTTGCAGAAGATGACCCATTTGGAAGCGATGAGGAAATTTCAAACCCAGGCTGTCTCCACATTTGAAGCTATTAACTATCTCCACAGCCTGAACTATTAATCACTATCATATATCTACAATCTAACATGTGTCAAAAACTAGACTGTGCCATTCATCTGTTTTATCTAATTTTGATCCTCAGATTACTCTTTTTTATATGTGCATGTATATGTTAATAATACCATTTTATAACATATTCTGTGTAACAGAGATACAAAGCAGCAGAGATAGAATTCAAATACAGATAATTTAACTTTAGTTTTAATATTCTTTACTCTATGCATCACTATCTCCCATTATTATTTATAAATAACTATGTATTAATCTGTATGAAAATGCCATGAAAATAACAGAGGAAAATAGTAATGAATTATATATATCTCGCTTAAAGAACCAGTTGTGATGTTTAATAGAATTATGGGATGCCATAGCACTCAGATTAATTATCCCTGTTTGAAATAATAGAACATAATTTCTCCCCCCAAAAACAGAATTTAGATAGTTTTTCTTTTGTGTTCATTATAGAAAAAAAAATTTTAAATTTAGAAAACTCAAATGAAGAAAATAAAAACCATCCATAATTCCATCATGAGATATAATCTGTTAATATTTTCTTATATTATCTTCCAGATTTTTGTGTATGTTTGTGTGCACATAGGAATTTCTCCTACATAATTTTTTAATGTGAATTGGCAATAAAGCAATTATAATTAGGGAGCTCCATTTACATTATGTGGAGGAGTGTGTTTGTGATTTTGTGCTTTGTTTATCAACCTTATGGGTGATTAATGTGATGAGAATTTGAAAGAGATTCTTATAAAGATGGAAAATATTTCTTGGCTTTCTTCTTATCTGTTTCTGGCTCCTGCTTCTTATTTTCTTTGGCACGTTCCTTCTCCTCTGACAACCAAATGTTGATTTGCCTCAGGGCTCTGAACTGAGCACTCTACTCTTCTTTACATTTTCTCCAAAGTGATCTCATCCACTCCCACAGTTTTCCTATTACCTATGACCTCATATTTCCTGCATTTGTACTTCTAGTCCATTCCCTTCTGTACTTGAGATCTAATATTTACAAACATCTACTTGACATCTCTACTTGAATATGTAAAATTCATCTCAAAATCAACTCTTGACATACATTTCACACCTATTCCTCTTCTTGTCTTTCCTCACCCAGAACTTTGTGGGGCATTTGTGATATGTCCCTTTCATCCACATTCCATAGCCAATCTATTACAAAATCTACAGGTAATACCTCAAAAATATATCTCTAATCTTTCTACTTCTTTCCAGCTCTACCTTTGTTCAAGTAACTGTCACGTCTCAGTCTAGTAGATGACAGTTTTATGTCTCAATATTTCCATTCATAAGCTCTGACATCTCTTTTGCACATAGAAACTGAAATGATCACGCTAAAATTCAAAATGGATCAAGTCATTCCATTGCTTAAAATCTTACATGGTTTCTCATTGCACCTAGAATAAAACCCCAACTCCTTAATATTATTTTTCCATGACCTGACCCTTCCTACTTCTCCAACTTAATCTCACTCCATACTCCCTAGTTCGTTGCTTTTCAGATACCTTCTTCCAGTTCCTCAAATACTGTAGTCCCTCTCTCAGGGAATGGGAAAAAATCCAATTTGGTATTACCAAAAGTTGAACAGTGACTCCCAGTCTGGAGAAGAAGGCACAGACCTGTTTCTCCCTGTTCCTTCCTGCTAAGCACTATAAACCCTAATGCAACAGACAACAAAAGGAGAACTCTGAACAATGGTAAGTAGAAGGCAAACTTGTTTGGAACCCCAAGACTGGAGGATCAACATTGTGGCAGGGTGTTGTGTGCCTCCCCACTTCCCCAACAGAACTTGAAAGACACCAAGACCTGGTATTTTTGGATCCCCAAACTAACTGTTAATGCCAACCTTGGTGCCTTCCTCCCCTGACTTAACAGGAGTCTCTCTGACAACATTAGGTTGAAACCAGAATGGGAAAGGGGGATCCATCAAGAGCCCCACTAACAAGTGGCCCAGGGAGAAGAATTGCTCTCTTTATTCACTGGGCCAAAGACTCTCCTCCCTCACTGAGAGATACTAGAGATACCCAGGAAGACTGGAAGAGGGATCCAGGCACCGCAAGAAGTAAAGTATAAGCCCCATTGATCCCCCAGGCCTAAGACTTCCCTGCCCTATTAAGAGGCACCTGGCAGCCCAGCCTGGGAAAATTTTTTCTCTCCTCTCAGCCAGCACCAGCAGGTACTAGTGGGAGCATCAAAACATAACTCATGCCGGGCACGGTAGCTCACGCCTGTAATCCTGGCACTCTAGGAGGCTGAGGCGGGCAGATGGTTTGAGCTTAGGAGTTCAAGACCAGCCTAAGCAAGAGTGAGACCCCGTCTCTATTAAAAAATAGAGAGAAATTAGCTGGACAACTAAAAATATATAGGAAAAATTAGCCAGGCATGGTGGTGCATGCCTGTAGTCCCAGCGACTGGGGAGGCTGGGGCAGTAGGATTGCTTGAGCCCAGAAGTTCGAGGTTGCTGTGAGCTAGGCTGATGCCACGGCACTCTAGCCCGGGCAACAAAGTGAGACTGTGTCTCAAAAAAAAAAAAAAGAAAAGAAAAGATAACTCATGCAGACCAAAATAACACTGCAAAGGCTCTGAAAATTAAGCTGTCATTTTAACAACAACCTGAAAAAGTAGACTGGGATCCGCATGTTAAACAGGATGGTAGCTTGCTAAAATAAAAGATTTAATTAGGACCCAGAGACTGCTAACATAATGGACAAATTTTCCAGGATGTAATTGCATTCCTTGGCTACTGGCCCCTTTCTCCACTTTCAAGGCCAGAAGCATAGCATCTCTAAATCTCTGACTCTCCCATTTCTGCTTCCATCATCACATCCCTTTCTACTCTACCTCCTCTTACCATAACACTGTGATTACATCGGGTCACCCAGATAATCCAGGATAATCATCCAACATCAATATTCTTATCTTAATCATATATGCAAAGTCCCTTTTCTCATGTATAGTGTTCATAAGTTTTAAAGTTTAGGATATACATATCATGGGGGGGAGGAAGTGGAACATTCTCCTTTCCATGCCAATAAATTGTGATATACCATATTTATATATCATAATACTCAAAGCAACCACTATGAAAACTATACAAAGAGTTATACTCGGAAACACTGTCAATACATCAAGATGATAACTTTAAAAAATTCAAGTAATCCACAGAAAGCAAAAAAGAGAAACAGAAAGAAGAACAAGGGGGAAAAAAGCAAAAAATATTAATATGGCAGACCTGAGAACTAATATATCAGTATTACCTTATGTGTAAATGGTCTAAATATACTAAACAAAAGACAGTGGTTGGCAGAGTGAGTTTTTTAAAATAACCCATTATATGCTGTTTACAATAAACTTGCTTCAAATTCAATGACATATTTATTGAAAATAAAAGGATAAAAATGTTACCTGATAAAAACATTAAATTTAACAAAGAAGAGTGTTATATTAACATTTTCTTTGCAGAGTAAAGAAAATTACTAAAGCCAAAGAAGGAAATTACATAATGATACAAGGATCAATACACCAAGAAAACATAAAAATTCTAAATGGGTACCCACCAAAGAACAGAGCATCAAAATACATGAATCAAAAACTGGGAAAGCTGAATGGAAAAATGGACAAATCCATAATTATAACTGGAGATTTCAACATCCACCTCCCAGAAAGTGATTAAATTACTAAACAGTAAATCAGCAAAGATATAGAAGCTCTGAATGATACAATCAACCAACAGAATCTAATGGACACATATAGAATTCTCCATACAACGACAGCAGAATAAATATTTTTTTAAGCACCCATGGAATAGTCACCAACTAAGACCATATTTTGATCATAAAGTCAACCAAAAAAATTAAAATTATGCAGAGTATGTTCTCTGATTATGTGAAATCGAAGAAATCAATAACAGAGAGAGAACAGTAAAATTGCTAAATATGTGAAAATTTTAAATAACACATTTCTAAATAAGCTATGAGTCAAAGAGGAAGCTTAGAAAGAAAAAAGTTTTAAAGTACATAGAATTAAAAGAAAGCAAAAATACAGCGTATTGTATTGTTGCTAAAGCAATGCCAAGAGGGACACTTATAGCATTAAATATCTGCATTAGAAATAAGAAACTGGCTTGAATTAAAAATCTAAGTTCTTACCTAAAAGAAAAAATACAAACCCAAAACCAATAGAAGAAGAGAAATAAAGAAAATATTAGAAATCCATAAAATTGAAAATGGAAAAACAATAAAGAAAATTGAAAAGTCATTCTTAAAATATCAGTAAAATTATTAGAACCCTAGTAAGGTTGACAAAAATAAATATGTACAATTATTATGTCAATAAAAAACAAAATAAGACTTAATAAAAGGAGAAAGATGACACAAATAACCAATATCAGGAATGAAATAAAGGATATTGCGGATCCTGCCATTACTAAAAAGATAGGGTGTTGACTCAAAATAAGTGACCGAAGCAAAAATCCTAATCTATAGAGGTTTATTAAGCCAAAGTTGAGGATGTGCCCAGGAAAAACACAAACCACAGACAAAGCAGTGTCTGTTTTTCCAAAGGGGAATTTGGAAGTTCCAGCATTTAAAGACATACAGAAAGAAAAAAGGTGAGTGTGGGAGGCAGTAGTGAGACAAAATGATTACATTCTTGAGAGACTCAGGAAAATCTACATGTTACATGAGATAAGTAAACGTTAGTAGAGAAAAAGGAAGTGAAAGAAGCATCAATCATGTAGATATCTCTGAGTAGGTGGAAGAATGTCTGATTCTGTCTTGACTCTGTTCTTCTAGTGTAAATATAAACTTATTATTCATTATTAGTGTGAAATTGAAACAGACTTTTGTTTTTAGGAGCTAGGATATAGCCTGCAGCCCTAAAGTTACAGTCTGTATGGCCTTGCATATGGAAGGTGAGCAAGGAATTTCCTTAATGGATGATCCTTGGGGCCATTTCTTAACAGATGCCTGAGGTCTTTACTTTCTCCTTAACATAAGGAGTTGGGGTGGGAGGGTGGTCCTGAAATTTAATTTTCTTTTTATAAGGTAATATTACAACCTTATGCTCATAAATTCAATAACTCAGAAGAAAGTTACCAATTCCTTGAAAAACACAAACTACCGAAAGCCAAGCAAAATAAAATAGATACCAAAAACAGAAACATTAAGAAAGAAGAAAACTATAGACCAATAGCTTTCATTAACATAGATGCAAAAATCTCCAACAAAACAGTAGCAGCATGAATCCAACAATGTATGAAAGAATTATACACATGACCAAGTGGGGTTTATTCTGGATATGCAAGGCTGGTTCAACATTTGAAAATCACCCATTATAATCCATATCAACCATCTAACAAAAATCATATGGTCTTATCAATGGATGCAGGAAAAGCATTTGACAAAAATCTAACACAATTCATGACAAAACTTTTACCAATATGGAATGCAGAAGTATATTTCAACTTGATAAAAAAAAATCTGCAAGAACTGAAGGTAACATCCTACTTAATGGTAAAAAAAAAAAATAATGTTGTCTTAATAAGATTGGGAGCAAGGCAAGGATGTGTACTCTTACCACTCTCATTCAACATAGTATGGGCATAAGATACTACTCAACAAAAATAGCAAACTCCTAACACTCTGGGAGGCTGAGGCAGGAGGACTGCTTGAGTTCAGAAGTGTGAGACCAGCCTAAGCAAGAGTGAGACCCCATCTCTACCAAAAATAGAAAAATTAGCTGGGCATTGTGGCGTGCACCTCTAGTCCCAGCTATTCTGGAGGCTGAGGTAGGAGGATCCCTTGAGCCCAGGAGTTGGAGATTGCAGGTGACGCCACTGCACTCTACCTAGGGCCTCAGAGTGAGACTCTGCCCCCTCCCCAAAAAAGAGGAAACTGACCTCCCCTTCTCATTCCCCTCCCTTCATATAAAAAAGAAAAAAAGAACTAACTATTGGTATACTCAAAAGCTTGGATGAATCTCTAGGGTATTATGCTGATACCCAAAAGTTACATACTGTATGATTCCATTTATATAACATTTCGAAATGGTAAAATTTTAGAAATGGAGAACAGATTAGTGGTAGAAAGGGGTTAGGGAGAGGGTGGGGGTTGGGGCCCAGGGGCAAAAGGGAAGTAGGTGTAATTATAAAAAAGCAACAGTTGGAAACTCTCAAATGAAAAAGATTTGAAAAGAAATAGAGATTGCTATTGTTAAAAGTGAAAAATATGCTATACTGGATAGTAACTCTTCAGTGAATATTTTTAAGTGATTTGTCAATCTACATAGATAAATGTTATTAGACTGTGAGAGCCAACCACCATTTTGCTTTGTAGACAGAGTGCATTTATATCAGTTAAATTCCTTCCAATATATGTGTTTGTTCTCAAATAGAGACAAAGCTAAATAAACATTGTGAAGTATATGTTTCTAGAATTCTGATAGCATTTATGATATGAATATTAATACTGTATATAAGCTTTACTACATGATTTTTTTATTTATTTAGAATTCAATAAAATGTCTTTCGTTTTGCTGCTCCAACCTATGCAATTGTTCTTGCAAATCTGAGACCACTAACAACAGTTGGGAATCTATTTCTCCTCACACTTAACATGGAATACTTGTTCACATGTCCCCTTGTGTATTTTTGACATAACTAAATGACACCAATTATGTCTGTCTTAAGTTATATCAACTTGAACAAAAATGTATTGCCTTTATTGACATCATTACTACAGATTTGCTAATTAATCTCTCCCTACTGTCACAATTCTATATATAAATGAATGCCAGTTTAGAAATTAGTTATTTAGCCATAGATTCCTCTAAAATTGCAAAATTTAAAGTCTATTATTAAATGAAGTTTTTGTTTTTTAGTACAAAAGCAACAGATTCCAATTATAGAAAATTCAAATTAAAAAATTCAAATGCAAATAAATCATAAATTTTTCTACCCATAGAAAATCACAACTAACACATTGCATTCTATCATTCAAGATTGTTGTTGAAGATGGCCAACTGGAGACATTGCTTGTTAGATTGTTCCAGCTGGAAGGTAGAATATTGGACTGAGGAGACAGAGAGTAATTGCAGCCCTGGTGTGGATCATGGGGAGAGACAGCAGAAATGTCTTGGGACCCCATTGAGCAAAACTGTGAAGCTAAGAAAGAAGAAGATAAAAAGAAGAAGACAACGGCCGGCACCAAACCATGAGAGGCACACAGCCCAGGGAAAGGGTAAGGAAGGTTTCTCCTCCCCCACCTAGGTACCTTCAGTGAACAGCAACACACAAGACATATTGGAGGCACTTCCACCCTCCACAAGCCCCGGCACAGCAGCTAAATGGGAATAGTGGGGTGACCAAGCAAACCCCTGGAGTTCGCGTGTTCAAAGGGGACACCCCATGGGAGAGTGCCACGAGAGATCAGAGTGCCAACTTTCTTACACCTACACACTTTCTCCTCTGCACCTCCTCTAATTACAGCATCAGAGAAAGTAATTTTAGCTTGGGCCAGCTGGTAGCCATGGCCCCTCCCCGCCATTGCAACCGTGAGAGTACTCCGAACTGAGAAACACATAAATGGCTACTTCTCAATAGCGGGTGCACATTCCTGGCTGAGCCTGCCACTGTGGGCAGGGCTGCCGCAATTGAGAGATTCCTGCCTGTCAGCATCTCACATGGTCACGCACTGGTGGCTTATACAGGCGAGCTATACCTGGTGCCCCCTGGACATGAGAGCAGTGCAGGGAGACACAGGGGAGAGGTCTGAGCCCTAGACTCAGGTAATGAGGAAGTCCTTGTGGACATATCCAATGGGAGACTATGGAAGGATGCTGAGGAACAGGGATCTGTGAGCCCACCCATCCCCCACCCCACTGGAGACTGCCATATTGGACAGGGATGGGGCACTTGGAGTGAATTAGCCTAGGCCCTGGTTCCCATGACAATTGAATGCCTCCATCACCCTCGCTGAACAGCAGCAGTAGCTCCTCCCCCCATACATTTCAATAGGGAGTGCAGGTTGAGCCAAGAAATTCAGGAGTGGCCACTTCTCCCCAATGGCTGAGACCCCTGCAGAGAGAGAGGTCTACCTTTCTCCACTTGGGGTCTTGTGGTAGAACAGGGGTACACAACTGGGGGGATCCCTCTACCCACCAGCTTCTCTCAGAGATGCACACTGTTGCGTCAGACTCATGGACTGAGGGGGTAGTTTCAGAGCTGGTCTCAGGCAGTGAGGGAACTCCTTTAGACTAATCTGATGGGAGAGTGTTGTGGAGTTCCAGGGAGTGAATAAGGAGGGTGCTCACCCCACCTGCCAGAGAAACTGCACTAGTGGACAAGAGCAGAAAGAGGCTGGCCTGGGGCCTTAGCACTCAAGGGATTAGGTGGCTCCCTCAGGAGCAGCCTTCCTGGCTTGGAGAGATTACCCTGAACTTCATACCAGCAGCTCCCCCTACTGGCCAGATAAACAAACTCTGAACCATGCCAAAGTTTTGCAAAGCCACTCAGGGTCTGGCAATCCAGGCACAATCCATCTTGCTCCTCCCCACACATCAAGGGTATAGAGATCAAGCAACCCCCTGGGAGCTACAGATTCCCTCCTAAAGTTTGGGGCATTCGTGTGTCCCACCTGGGAGACCAGAGCTTACCATAGGCACGAAAGAATATCCTGGCAGCTGGCTCTTCCATGCAAACTTCAATCACTGAAGGTGGGAACAACCCCATAGCTAAGTATAGCACCTTCCAACTCAAGCAACCATAGAGCAGCTGATTTGTACTCACAAGTACCAGCCACCCACCATCTTGGACATTAAGCTGGGGGACCTAACTCACTCCACAATGTTGGGAAGAGGTGAAGACAGAAAGTCAGAGGTAACCCGAGAGATTCATCAAACCTGCTAGAACACCCCATAGATGACTCAGGGCCAACACTCCTCTCCCAGACATGGTCAGGGATCAATCTTCAGGGACCCAGAGACAGGCCTGTAAGCCAGGCCTAGCACCCCCAGGTCTCGATTGAGAGGCCAGATGAGAAAGAATCATTGAAAAACTCCAGAAACATGAAGAGTCAGAGTCAAAGGACACCCCAGAAAGAAAATAGTAACTCCTTATCAGTGGATACCAACCAAAATGAAAAGATTGAAATGACAGATGAAGAATTTCAGATATGGATTGTAAGGAAGCTCAATGAAATACAAGAGAAAATAAAAACCCAACACACAGAAACAACCACAAAAACAAACAGGAAATGAATGAAAAATTCACTGAAGAAATCCAATTATTTTTAAAAATTAAATTAATTAAATTAAAATTAATTTATGATGGATAATAGACTTACACCTAAGGTATGTAACTATAAGAATTCTTGAACAAAATGTTGGAAAAACTCATAAACATTGGCCTAGGCAAAGAATTTATGAAGAAGACCCCAAAGGCAATTACAACAAAAACAAAAATAAATACATGGGACCCGATTAAATTAAAAAGCTTGTACAAAGCCAAGAAAACAACAATAGAACAAATAGACAACCTACAGAATGGGAGAAAATATTTTCTCTCCAATAAAGGGCTAATAACCAGAATCTACAAAGAAATCACACAAATCAGCAAGAAAAAAAAAATCATACAACCCCATTAAAAAGTGGGCAAAAGACATGAACAGATGCTTTTCAAAAGAAAATAGACTAATGGCCAATAAACATATGAAAAAAATGCTCAATGTCTCTAATCATCAAGAAAATGCAAATGAAAACCAGAATGAAAGGCCTGGGCGTGGTGGCTCACATTTGCAATCCTAGCACTCTGGGAGGCTGAGGTGGGCAGATTGTTTGAGCTCAGGAGTTCAAAACCAGCCTGAGCAAGAGCGAGACCCTGTCTCTACTAAAAATAGAAAGAGATTAATTGGACAACTAAAAATATATAGAAAAATTTAGCCAGGCATGGTGGCACATGCCTGTAGTCCCAGCTACTCGAGAGACTGAGGCAGGAGGATCGCTTGAGCCCAGGAGTTTGAGGTTGCTGTGAGCTAGGCTGACGCCACGGCACTCACTCTAACTTGGGCAAAAGAGTGAGACTCTGTCTCAAAAAAAAAAGAATGAAAAATCACCTAACTCCAGTGAGAATGGCTTTTATCAAAAAGTCCCAAAACAATAGATGCTGGTGTGGATACAGAGAGAAAGGAACACTTATACACTGTTGGTGGGATTGCAAACTAGTATAACCCCTATGGAAAATAGTATAGAGATTCCACAAAGAACTAAAAGTAGACCTACCATTTGATCCAGCAATCCCACTATTGGATATTTACTCAAAGGAGAAAAGGTCATTTTATCAAAAAGACATCTGCACCTGAATGTTTATTGCAACACAATTCACAATCGCAAAGATGTGGACTCAACGCAAGTGCCCCATCAATATATGAGTGGATGAATAAAATGTGGTATATGGATACCATGGAGTACTACTCAGCCATTAAAAAAATGATGAACTAATACCTTTTGAAAACAACCTGGATAGAACTGGAGACCATTCTTCTAAATGAAATATCACAAGGATAGAAAAACAAACACCACATATGCTCACTATTAAGTTGGAACTAATTGATCAACACTCATGTGCACATGTGGAAGTACAACACAACAGAAATCAAGCAGGTGGGAGGGCCAAGGAGGGCATGAGTAAATTCACACCTAATGGGTACAGTACACACTATCTGGGTGATGGATATGCTTACTACTTTGACTCAAACTGCACAGAAGCAAGTCATGTAACCAAAATGTTTGAACCCCCATAAAATTCTGAAACAAAAAAAAAGATTGTTGTATTCATGCTTATATGTACATGTACCCATAATTATTTTAATAAAAATTGACAGTATCTATATAGTATTTGATAATTTATTTTCAAATAATAAATTATAAACATCTTTTCATTCAAAGGGAAGCACTTATGTACCATCTTATTAACTTGTTGAGATTCCATTATATAATGCGCCTTGATTTATTTAACCAATCCCCAGTGATTACGCTTTTTGGTTTTTCCTAAGAGTTTGTACTATGATTAACAGAACTAGAGATAAATATTTAACACACCATTATTTATTTCCTTAAGATACATTCATGAAAGCAGAATTGCTTTATAACCTGTTGATAAAATACCTAGCAGAAAGTACACAGCAATGTATAGTATTACCAGTGATATTTTCAAAAAGCCAGGGTAGGAGAAATAATCCTGTCCTTACCTTTACCTTATTATCACTAAATATTATATTTTTTATGTTTTTCAAATTTCAGGCCAAAAATAGTATAATATTATTTTTATTTTCTTTAATTATTGATGAATTTGAACATTCTTTTCACCTCTGTATTAGACATTCCAATACTTTTGTGATTTGTCTGTTTTTTCTTAAGAATTGTATTTTATATAATAGATATTAATCCTTTTGTCACATGCTATGAGCATTTAACTTTTAATTTTATTTATAAAATTTGTATATTTATTGGATATATGAATATTTCCTACTTTGTGCTGTGAAGTTTACCAAACTTTTCTTTTGATTTCTTTCTTCTTTGGATAAGAAAAGGTCTTCCTCATCTCTAGCGTATGTATTTTGCTATATAAAATCAGGTATTGGAAGCTGCACTGAGACATCATATAGATCAAAACTACCATTTTATATTTAAGAAAAGTAAGATTCTTAGATTTCATGAATTTCCCTTGGCCACACCCTTAATATCTACTTCTGCCAGGACTAAAACCTGGATCTTCTGATTCCTCTGGCTGTTGGAGAATTAAACAGATGAATGATCTCTTTCCCTTCTGAGAGAGGATGAATGAAATGCTTTGGCTGTGAACAGCTGGGGGGAAATCTCCATGCTCAGTTCCTATCCTGTCTACACAAGTTCAGCCTGTGCTTTCCAATCCTCTGGATGGTGCCTGATTCAGAGACCTGAACATGCCACACAACACCCCTTGGGTAAAGATGGGGTCTTTTGATAGCCACTGAGTTGTGCCGATAGCTGCAGATGTGGAGTTTTGTGGATGATCACCACAGCTCTCTACATCTGGCAGGTGCTTTGGGGAACAATCTTCAGATTGTGCTTTCCTCTCAACTCTGCAACAATCAACACAGACGAGGGCTTTGGTGACCAAATATGGAGTTTTTTCCCCACACACCAATCGGCGGACACCAGGTGGGTATCCTCTAATTCAATTCTGACACCATCTACCCGAAGATAGTGTCAAATACCATAGGATGAGGGCTCAGTCCCCAATACTGTCCCCCTCCCCAGACACCAGTCACAAGTCTGGGCCTCCAGGGCTTCTGACCTACCAGCTTCAAGTTGGGGTTCCCACGACCTCCTCCCTCTTTGGGTTCAATTAATTCGCTGGAGTGACTCACAGAACTCAGGTAAACACTTAACATTTACCAATTTATTATAACAGATATTACAAAGGTTAGAGATGAAGAGATGCATAGGGTGAGGTATGGGGGAGGGGCATGAAGCTTCCATGCCTTCCCTGGATGTGCCACCCTCAAGGAACCTTCTCGTGGTCAGCTATCCAGAAGCTCTCCAAACGCAGTCCTGTTGGGTTTTTCTGGAGGCTTCATCACATGGGCATGATTGACAACCGTGTAGAAATGTAATTGAACACAAAGATCATGATCTAAACCCAACAAGGCCTATCTGACCAGATTCTCCCTGGTTCCTGGCCTCCCTGTGCAGCATTCCTTCCTCCAGGGTATGGGGCAGGACCCTCTCTGGAATGAGGGTCTTTTGACCCACAATCAGATTAGAGTCCTGCCTTGAGCAGGTGAAAGGAGGATGGGAGAAGGTGAGAGAGAGATTCTATCCCCTAAGGCCTGCTCCTGAGACCTAAAGCACCCCAACATTAAAACAAGGACTGTGCAGTTATGACCTAGGAACCATGGACTAAAACCAATACAGATATCATAACACCACAGGGGGAAAAACAGCTTTGTTAGTAGAAGATCATCAGGTATTTAACATGTCTGATGGATTAAGCCAATAAAGTAGAAAAGGTGAGCAATTAGACAATGGGAAGAGGGAATTTAAAATAGAAGAATAGCAGTAATCCTTGCGAACTGGCAAAGCCTACTCACTCCCCTGATCAACACATGCTGATTTGGGTCTGGCAAGCTACTTCTCCCAGATTCCAAACCACTGAACTTCCTTATGTTTGGCCCACAAGGAAATGTTTCCAAGTCTCTGCTTTCCATGAGGCTGATAATATTAATGCCATAGTTCTATTCTTGGGATTCAGGGAACAGCAAAGGCCAACCTTCCTCTGTTGCCCTTGCCAACCAGCTACACAATGAGTGCCTAGCCAAGACCACATGTTTTAAAAGCCAGACACATATTGAACACCAAAAACAGTCCTAATATTTCAACCTACACCTCTCTACCTTGTCAGGCTGCATGGGTTGATTAAGATTTATTGAATGTGCATTAGAGCAATTCCTTCAGTGAAGAATGGAAGAATTTGAAGAGAAAGGCAGCATCAACAGTAACTGCTGAAAATTTTGCTTATTGAAACCATCTAACGAGAACCACATGCCTTTTCAATGCTCTGCTGAGAAGAAAGCTCACAAGGTCAGGGCAGAGACACTTTCTGCTTATCAGAATTCGCCACCACTGTCCAAGAACTTGATTGTAAAGTGCTTGACTACCCAGCCAAAGAGGGAGATTCTCCAAAATGTTATAGAAAGGGAAAGTGTTTTTGCCGTGACCTGGTTAAAAACTGAGACACAGCGAAAGGCAGACGCAAGGAATAGAGAAAAGGCTACATTGCAATGACTTACCTTAAGGAAAGAAGAGGCCAGATACCAAATCATTCTTTAAATGAAACAACATAAATCAGAAATGTTCTTATTCATTCACTCTATTTGCTATATACGTATTTGGGCATTTTTTAAAACAGTTCAATCTCTGAACCAAACTAAAATTATTCCCCCACTTCCCCCACCCCCCAAAAAATTATATTGAAAAAAATCCTTCTCTGAACCATCATTGCACATCTAATTATAGCATACACTATTTAGTGCTGTGATCATAACCATTCTAAGGAGATGAAGATTCTCTTTGCTCAGTAGGGGAGGGACAAAAGGTCTGTTTTTCAGGAAAATATAGATTGCCAAATGAATGTGACTTGAAATAAAATCAGCTTTAACTCTGCTGGAAACCGCCCCTGTGACCTCACTTCCCAGACCCTCACCACCACACCCACAGGCCTTCATTTCATGTTTCACCCCGGCAGGTCCCCAGGATACCAAGCTACAGAACTCTCTCCCATTAGCTGCAGGAATCCAGAATATCCATGGCAACCGGTCTCTAACCCCAGGGAGAAGGCAGCAGAATTGAAAGGCTCCATTCTGTTTCTACATCCACAGCTCAGTGAATTGACAGCTTGGTGGTTCTCTTAGTTCCATTAGATTAGGATGCACTTTTCTCTCTTCCTTTGTGTCATCTTTTTACCTGGGTAGGTCTCAGCAGCGGTGAAGGAATTTTTCAAATGAGTATTTCCCCTCTCTCCCACTGCCTCCACACCCATCCAGAAGCATGCTCCTTACACATTCCTTGCTTTGCAGCATTTTTCTAAAGACAACAAAACATAGCCCCGCTATTGGTCTTTTTTACATTCCTACAAAAACACCCCAAATTTGGTGTGCGTGTTGCGCGAATTACCAATGGATATCTGATTGAGAGCAAAGTAAGTCCTTTGTATAACAAGATCTTATAAAAACTGGCAAAGTGATTTAAAAAATACATATATTTCTATCATGAAATTAAGTTGTAGCATCAAGTAACTATAATCATGTTTAAGTGATTGTTTGTGCCACAGATATTTAGATGGAGTAACAGATTGCACAGGGCTCTCACTGTTTGCCAAAGTACTAATTTGTACTCCCATGCCCTGTGGAATGGCAGATGAGTCCCCAGTGGATATGGAGAGAACTTGACAGAACCAGACCATTTGCTCTGCAGAATCAAAAAAGGCAGAAATGTTATGTACAATATCCAATGTACGGTCATATGTTTCTTCCACCGTGACCTAATAACAGGATTGCAAAAAGAGATCAATCTGTTGACCATTATTTCTTAAGCCTTGGGTAAAGGAGACCCTTCTATACATTCTCCTCCCAGGGTAACATATATATGGGAAGTTAAATATGACATTCCCCGTTGCTCACAATTTTAGCAGGAGGCTTAAAGGAAGAAAATACAATTGGCACCAAGAATCCCCCACGTCCTAAATGGAGAATCACTTCCTCAAGCAGTAATTATGGAAATAAAGGTATCCCTGGCGGTATACCAGGTTTCCAAAGGGGAAAATGGGCACAAATGGTTTCAAGAAATTAATTTCTTGATTCTTAACTTTCTTAGATAGTTTTTCTTAAAATTTTTCTATGAAAAGGATTGTGCCTTCCATTTCACGGAAGCTCTTCTCTCTTGTTTTACAAGAAAGGCAAATGTCTCATCCACCCCTAACTCAACTCTGGTGTATTGCTTGGGTTGTGAGCACCTCCTCAATCCCAATCAAAACAACAATATAAATATTCATTCCTATTAAGCTATTTTTCATCAAAGCCCCAGGTTTGAGTCTCAGTATATTTTGTGTGATTTCAGGAATGAAAAGGTAAAAAGGTCCACCTTTATTAATTTTGCTGATTTAATAATAACAAATTAACATATTTTGAGTAAAAGGAATATAAATTAAAGGTAGAGTATTACATTTCTTCAACATTTGTTCAGATTTTTATGAGAAATTTTTTTTAACTTTTTCCAAAAGATCAAAGAAAACTCTAAACATCTATTTGATTTTTTACTGCTTACTGTCATTCATTAACCTCTTCTCTGCTCTGTTACTCCTTAATATGGTGCATTTGTTTTATTTTGATTTACTTAATAGGAAAGCGTTATAGATTTCACTGCAAATAATGCAATTAAGACTTGTAATAAGTCCTTTGTAGCCCCATACTAACTCATAGCCAATACTTTCTTTTCTGGTTGTTATTGATTTCCACTAAACCCTAACTCATCCTCAAAATTGAAAAAAGAAGGGGAAAAGGAAGAAGAGGAAGAGGAAGAGGAGGAAGGGAAGGAAGAAGAGTCTCATCTCTCTCTCCCCAAAAAGCACATTTCTTTCTGTTTTTAATAGTATTTTAACTTTATTTAATGCATGAGCAAATTAATAGAAAATATGAAATCTGGATTAGGAACAATTTTTAAGAATAAAAATATACTATAAAATTACATGATCAAAGAAAAAAAACTAAATAGACAAATGTTCATTCCCTTTTTTCCTTTGATGTCCAAAACAAAAAGTTTAGAAGGATGAAACCATTCTAATAAAATTCATCTTATATTTCTTTTTCCCCCTTTTTTCTCTTTTTTAAAATTTTAGTAGACTTAGGGGGTATAGGTTGAATTCCGTTATATGTATATATTGTGTAGTGGTGGAGTCTAGGCTTTAGTGTACCCATAATCCAAGTAGTAGACATTGTACCTATAGGTAATTTTTCATCTCTCAACCCCAAACCCTCCCCTTGTGAGACCCCAATATCCACTATACCACTCTGTGTGTCCATGCATAGCCATAGTTTAGCTTCCACTTATAAGTGAGAATATATGGCATTTGTTTTTCTGTTCCTAATATACTTCATTTAGGATAATGGCCTGTGGTTCCATCCAAGTTGCTGCAAAAGGCATTATTTCATTCTGTCTTATGGCTCAGTAGTATTCTATGGTGTGTATATATACCACATTTTCTTTAGCCACTCATTGGTTGTGGGCACTTACGTTGATTCCATATCTTTGCTATTGTGAATTGTGTAAATAGCACATTTCTGATAAAAGTTTTTTCCCAAGAACCCTAGAGGAGCAATACAGAGGACTGGGGGTGGGACTTGGGTAGGGGGGTGATGAGTAAATGTGATTGATAGAGGAATTAAGCCCAAAGTCAAGTGAAATGCAATTTTGCAATTCCCAACCATGGGACCATTCCTAAAAATGCACAAGAGTCCAATGACAGAAAGAGTCAACTTTTCATATCTTATCTCTCACAGCCAGAGAGCATCAATACCAGATTAAAAAATGAACCCAAAATAAAGTCACTTTTTCGTTTTTCTTAGTTCTTTCCTCCCCTGAAGAGGCTTCAAAAACAGCTAGCCAATGGGTGAAAAACAAAGAAACTATTGCTTCCTCCAGCTAGAGGACTCTGGGCATGTACTATTGGAACTAGAGAGAAGCAAACTGGGCTGAAGGTTGGCAGTATATGTTTAAGAAGTTGGACTGCAGTTTTTAATTATTTGAATGAAAATTTTGAATCCTACCCAAAACTTCTTCTAGTTAGTGGAGAATAAGCAGAAGAGACAGTAGATTTGAATGGAGCAGTGGTAAGAAAGAATAAAGTTGTTTTCAGTTTCCACCCTACTGAACTCAGCATATAAGCCAGCTATATGTCCATGCTTCCATCAACAGGAGAAGACTTACATGTAACTCTACATGCAGACTCCCTCTTGGGAGGTAGGCAGTGATAAGGAAAGAAAACTCCTTGAGAGAGAAGAAATCACATTAAAAGGAAGCTTGAGTTCATGTCACATTTACCTGGAACATTAGAACTAGAAGATAATGAGTTAATTTAATTGGTTACTTAAATTTTTTCTCCACCAATAGCGGGAATGGGGGAAGAGGGTTGGACACAATTGTATCTGCTATTAAAAATAAGACAAGCTACATTTTTGCACATCTAGTTTGTATTACAAAATGTAGAGCATGATCAGAGAGTTGGAAGTAGGTGAGATCATTGAGGTAGCGAGGTGGGGATGGACACGAAACAGAACAGAACCCACATTTAAGAAGTTGCCCAAGGAAGAGAACCCAAGGAAAGGAGGAGAATAAGTAATTGGAGAGATGGAGAAACGGGGAGAGTAAAGTCATGGATGCCAAGGAAAGAATTAATAGGAGGGCATGGTCTATGTCTTTGAATGCTCACAAAAGCCAAGTACTATGGGACTGAAATATGCTCTTTGGAGTTAGCAGTAAGAAAATTGCCAGTAGCCTTGGCAAAAGCAGTTTGGAATGGTGAAGCCAAAACCCAGAGTGAAAAGATTAATTTCTTTAAAAAATATAGCAAGAGAGAAAACTCTTTTCAAAAAGTCTGTCAATAAACAGGCTATGGTAGGTTGCATTTTAATGATTTACTTCCCTTACTTTAGGAGAATTATACATCCCTTCCTGTTAACCTTGTGATTTGCAGTACTTTTCTGCAGGAGGTGGATACTCCTCCATCCTATAGACACTGAAGCTAGTCTTGTGGGTGGTTTTGTACAATGGAATGTGAGTAGAGTGGGATGGAAGTAGCTGGAATAGCAATTTTGTCAAGAAATATGTTGTTATTTAGGTGGGGAAAAGTACGACATATTTAAATGCTTATAGGAAAGAGTTAGTAGGAAGGAAAAGCCTGAAGATACAGAAGAGATGGAATGATCAATGAAACAAAATCCTGAGAACTCAGACAGAAATAGTAACCCGAAATAAATGAGGAGGACTTTCCCACAAGATCAAGGTCACCTCTCCCATCAACAAGAAGGAAAGAGTGGAAACAACCCAAGTGCCCATCAATACATGAGTGGATTAATAAATTGTGGTATATGTATACCAGGGAGCTCTACTCAGCCACAAAAAACAATGGTGATCTAGCACCTCTTGTATTATCCTGGATAGAGATGGAGTCCATTCTACTAAGTGAAGTCTCACAAGAATGGAAAAACAAGCACCACATGTACTCACCATCAAATTGGTATTAACTGATCAACTCTTATGTGCACATATAGTAATAACATTCATCAAGTGTCAGGCAAGTGGGAGGAGAGAGAAAGGGATGGGTATATTCACACCTAGTGGATGCAGTATGCACCATCTGGGGGATGGACATGCTTGAAGCTCAACTTGGGTGGGTAAAAGGCAATATATGTATCCTAAACATTTGTACCCCTGTAATATGCTGAAATAAAAAAAGGGGAGAAAGGATGGATGTGAGAAAGATAAGTTTGCAGGTTAAGTACTGGCAGAAATTAGATGGCATCTAATTTCTCTATGAAGTGGGACGTGATGTCACTTGATAAGAGCAAGGGAGGAGAAAGACGGGGCAGGAAAGAAGGGAAAGGGAAATGGTATTTTTGGAGCATGAAGAGTTATTTTTTTAAAAAATACTCTAGAAAACCAGAAAGAGCAAAGCACAGAAGAATCAGTAGGCGGTATTGAAGACCAAACTGAAGCTGGTGACCATTAAATTTCGTAGTGAAAATATTCATGGTGTGTGATTTTCCCCAGCTCTACTCAGCACACAGAAGTAGGGTTGGGGAAGGCAAAGCTCCACCACTCAAGTGGGCTGGAAGGTAACTTAGGAGGAACTGGCATACTGGCAAGGAAGGATCGATGCATTTATCACCCATGTCAGATTTTCAGTTGCCCTTTAGTCTTCCTATTCTGGCTGCTTCTGTGTACATTAGACACTAACTCCTTTATTCTTTGCAGCAACCTTGGGATTATTACTTTATAATTACTCTCCATAGATAAGGAAATTGAAACACAGAGATATTGCAAAATTTGACCACGATCACCCAGCTAGCAAGTGACGAAGTTGTAATTAAAATTCACATTGTATGACTCCGAGTTCAATAGACTTTTACCCACCACATCGCTGTTTCTTCTCATTATTCTTGCTCTTTCTTTCTAAGCCTCCGTAAAAAAAATAATAACCCCTGAATTTATGATTAAAATTGCCTATAATCATGAGTTCCAAGTAGGAAGTCCAAGTCGCTGATGAAAACTTAAAGCCTCCAGCTAGGATTTCTAATTTCTTCCCTATCCTGTGTGAAGCTAATCGAATAAAGACTGATAGCCATGCAAACTCTTAAAACAGAAGCCTAGTTGACATCTCACTCCCTTCCCTTCCTCTCATCCCTTGTTCTTACTCTTGTAAGTGTCCTTGTGGAAAAAACAGAGGATACAATGAACTGAGCCCTGAGAAGATTACTTTGAACTGTCTGCTTCTGCTAAGACCCCTTAAATGAAAGAACAGGGTCAGGTTGCAGTATGAGAACACCATCTCCCACCCATGACAACAGCCAGAGCTGCTGCTGTGTTGCACAGTTTCAGGTACACCACTCACAAATTCTCCGTGAATGCTGCTCCCTGAAGTGTGCAGTTGTCACATGTCAATGTTCAATTGTTCACTGTAGATGGGAGATTTCCCAGATTGGTCAATTTGAAAATATTCTGACCCTCAACCTCTGGAATTTCTATATTTTTTTTTCCTTCTTGCTCCACAAATTTCCTTCTCATGACATTTACCTCACATAAAGTCCCTTAACCTCTACCTACCCTGCTTTGCCAGCCGTGGAGTTTTAGACATACTTCCCTTAATTAGGCCAATCCAAGATAAGGCAGAGACTGCTGGTTGCCTTTCAATATTCAATATTCAGTCCTTACTTCTGTCTCAATAACAGGGTGAGGGCTTCATTCTGTTAGTAATAAAATGCTGATATTTTTAGCCGAGTATATCACTTTCCGGAACAAAATGTTAGATTCCCCAGTTTCCCTTGCAGATAGATGTCACATAACTAAGTTCTGGCCAACGAGACAAAAGTGGATGTGTTATAGGCAACTCATAAAAAGTATACCTAAAGGATGCTGACCTAGAGTGCCCTATTTTTTCTGCCTGCCTGGAATGTGAAGTAAACATCTAGATTTCCTGCAGCCATCTTGGACCCTAAGGTAACCTCGAGAGCAGAAGCCATGTTCTCAATATGGTGCTGCAAAATGGAGTCTGGGTCTACCAATTACCACTTCCCTTCCTATTGTCAACATTCCAGTCCTCAAACTTAAATGTCTCCCAGCTCCTTCCACGCCATCTGATTCCTAAAATACTGTGTTCATAAGCCACTCTTCTAGATATAATCTTGAAGAGCCTTCCTACTGGCTAAGTCCAAACACCTGAATCTGTCATTAAAGGTTCTTCATGGTTGGATACCCACTTCTCCAAATTTTCCTTCCCTTATTCTTTTAAATATAGCCTAGGCTTTGTTCAAATTGGTCTCTTTATCTCCAAACTATTTCTACCTCTGTGACTACATCAATGATTTTTCCCCTGCCTGAAAAGTCCCTAATCTTCTTTTTTAGTTACCTACGACATGGAAAATATTTGCCACACTGGGAAGTACTATATAAATGAAAAGCAATTTTACTTTGTTTTGTTTGATACATAGTATAGTGGGAAAAACATGGAGCTTCTCAAGCTATCACATTAGAGTACAAATGCTCTCTCTGATTTCTTGTTTAATTGCCTGGCCACTAGAGTCTAGCTGAGGGCAGGGATTGTGTCTACCTGTCTATTGTTGACTTCCTAGTATCTGACAGGGTACTTGACATATTTGATGAACGAATAAATGGCGAATATCTGTAACTGCTTAGTAAGTTGCAGAATTAGAATTCAACCTGAATCTTTGACATAGTTTCCTTGGGTCTGTTTATCTATCTATAAAATAGCAAACTGTTTTCATACAACAATTGTAACTTCTGCACCCAACCTATACATATCTCCCTGAGATTTTCTCATAATATCATAAATTATCTTTGTCCTCTAGATAAATGATGGCAATGCAGGTTAAAATACAGCTGCTGGTGTATACTAGACACTAAATAATGTTTGGGGGAGGAATGAAAGAGAGGTAGAAACAAAAGAAACTAGGAAGACAAGATAATTAAAGACAATTAAAGAAGAAAGGAAGTTGTAACAGAGACTACTATTTGTTCCCAATACCTATTCTTCCCTTATTCAACAATTACAGAATTTTTAACTGAGTTTATGGCTGGACACAGTACAGACTAGTTTCCTTGAAGCTAGTTATAGCCATGCAATTAAGTTGTGGCTTATATGTAATGACAAGTTTTACGAGGCAAGTTCTGGAACCTTCCCCCAGAGAAGGTCTGGATTGTATCTTGTGCTAATCCTTCTTAATCCCTGCTTTAACCCTGCTGCATGGAAGGTGGCATCACCATCCTGGACTACATCCTAGGGTTGACAGAGAGGTGAACTTGTAAGAGACTGGATCTCTAAAGTAGAGCCACTGTATGAGGCCTATGTGGCTTACCACCGGCCTTTTGCATGAAAGGTAAACTTCTACCCTGTTTGAGAGTCACAGTGAAACCTAAATCCTAAATAATAGAGAAGTCAAGAATAAAGGCATAAGGGCAGAAACAAGTGAGGGAAAGTAGGCAGTGAGGTGAACATGATCCCTTCCTTCAAGGGACATGTAGTCCACAGGCATAAAAAGGTCCAGAATCCAGAACTACCTGTATCATGAGAATATTATGACATCAAAAAGACAGTAGCTACCAAGATAGTTCTTGTTTCTTGTCTCAAAATTATCTATGGAGAAACTAACAGAGGAAAGGAATATTTAAACTACCATAATCAAAACTGTGAGAAGTATGAGGAAACTAAAAATCAAGTTGAAATGGTAGAGAAGGAATGGGTGAGCAGATAGGCTGGAGGTAAGCTCTCAAATTCTGCTTTCCTCTCTCTGAAGCCCTGTCTAAGGACAAGCTTTGCCTGGCACTTCACCACAGACATTTGTCCCAACACCAGCCTCACAGTAATATCAGCTTAGAGCAAATGCCTCTGGAACTTTCATTCCTCAATTTCCTCCTCATCCACAACACCAAACTGCCTTTTCTCTATGGTGCGTCTCTCTGAGTGTTTAAATGTACAACCTTAACCCCGGTGTTTGGTAAAATGCCACTGAGAGTGAATATGTGGAATCTAAAGAGTAGAGTCTTCTCTTTAAGCCCACCAGAGTGGATGGAAATCTGGGCACAGCCTTTGACCCTTACCCAAAACACAGAACAGAGAAGCTAATACCTCTAGAGGGATGTGAGCTCACAAGGCAAAATAACTAGACATCTGAGAAGCATGACTACCACAAAAACAAAAGGAAAAATATCTCAAGTAGAGTTATTGGAAATGACAAAGAATTTAAAATAAGCATAGCATTAAATATCTTTCAGAAGATAAGAGAAATTACAAGTAACATGAAAGATAAATGGGAAGTTATAAGAAAAGGAATCCACTGGAAATATTAGGTATAAAAATATAATGGTTGAAAGTTTTAAAGAGAGCAACAGGATAAATAATAGGATGGAAACAGTTGGAGTACTAATTTGTGAGTTGGAAGATTAAGTTGAGAAATTCTCCCAGAAGGTAGTTGGAAAAGACAAAGAGATTTAAAAATAAATATATATATATATAGAGAGAGAGAGAGAGAGAGAATATCTATCATTTTAGATATTGATGAGTTTTTTAAAATGAGCAGAGGTAAATAAATATGAGAATGAATCTTAAGTAAGGGTAATGATCAAAGTATTAAAATAGAATGTGTACCTTTATAAGAAAAAGAACATTTGATCTTTCTAAAGAAAAGCAAGGACAAAAAGAATATAAGAAAAATTAAAAAAGGTGGGTGAATAAAAGTATAAAACAAGATGACAAATAAATTCTAATAAATGTTAATCTTTAAATTATTAAATGTTAATGGGTTACATTCACCAACAAGAAGGCAGAGACTCAAAGATTGAATTAAAAAATAATTCAACTGAGTGTCATCAAATTACAACAAGAGTCAGATTGAAAACTGAAAAGATACAAATGGACAGAACAAAAACATATGAATCAAAAGAAAGCTGGGTTCACCATCTTAATATCTGATAAAATTTTTATCTAATGTTCCACAGAATGTATAACCCAAAACTTGGACTCCATTCAGATCTATTGGATTGCCAAGTCTATTATGTGAATCTGTCTATTCATAGGCTCTTTTTCAAAAAACTTCCAAAAGTAGACAAAGATAAAAGAAGAACACAGCTCTTCCAAGTGTTCCGCATTAATTCTACACTTTCTGGCAAAATCTCAAGGTGTAATCAGAAGTTAGGACATCTCCAGAGAGGCAAGTTGTCAACATAAAGTCCTAGTAATTTTTGGATTATGTCGTCCAAGAATCTATTTTGTAATTGCCCAGAAATTGCCATTGGGTAGTTTTTACAATGCCACACTCTTTTGCTGTGAAAATGATTGCAATGTCATAAATTTGGAATTTTAACTTTACAGCACAACCAAGGAGGAAAAGATGACAAAGCTTTCAAAGCGGTACAAGTGCTTCTGGTAATTATCCACAGGAAAATGGAAATAGTAAAATGTACAGGGAGAAAGAAAATGGATATATGGGGCCAAGTCCTTTAATTTAGGCCACAAAACTATCTCCCACCCTGCCCATGAAAGTTTTAACATATGGCCCCTTTTACCATTAATTATCGTGTGCCCATGGCAAAACCAGCGAACTTCCATTCCTTCATGAGCTGAACCATCTGTTCTTTGAATTCAATACCAAAATCTTGGACTAGAGCTTGAATTTGTAAGATGTAGTCACTGAACTTTTGAGAAGAGAAGCACTTAAAATGTTACAGTTAGAGTCTTTTCCTACCTAATTACAGCATTTTAACCCTCACTTTCAGAAGGAATTTTATATCACTTTGAGAAGGTGAATGAAAGACTATTTATGATTCAATTTAAAAATGAAATTTTGAAGATCAAAAGAAAAACACTATGCGTAGATCCATAAACTCATAAATCCACAAAAGCAATTGTTCAGTTATCTCTGATGCATGTCACTAGATTCTCTTACTTGACATTATCGTTTTGATTTTTATCTTCTGATATTTATTTATAGCCCTGGCCCAAACCTTTCCTTTGAGCTCAAGACCTATCTTACACAGACATATCTTACATGCCATGCCCAGTTAGATGATTTGAATGTACCTTGAAGTCAACTTTTCAAAACCAAACTTGGACTTCCTCTAAACTTGGCCTTGTTCTAGTGGTCTCTATGTCAGCAAATGGGACTGTTGTACAAGCCAGAAACCTTGGCCCCTCCTTGCTTTGCACACCTTATCTTACCCACTGCTGTGGTTTGAATATTTGTGCCCTCCGAAAGTCATTTTGAAAACCAAACCCCAATGTAACAATAAGAAAAGGGGGGGGTCATTAAGAGGTGATGAGGTCATGGGGACTTTGCCCTCATGAATAGATTATCCCATTCATGGGTTAATGAATTAATGGGTTATCACAGGAGTGTGTTAGTTATCATGAGAGTGAGTCTGTTAGAAAATGTCAGGTTGGCTCTCTCTTGTGTATCCCCTCTACCATGTTCCCTGCACCACCTCAGAACTTTGCAGAAAGTCCCCATCAGTGAAGGCTCTCAGCAGATATGGTCCACCAACCTTGGACTTCCTAGGCTCCAGAACTGTAAGAAATAATTGGTTTCTTTATAAATTACTCAGTCTCAGGTATTCAGTTATAGCAACAGAAAACACACCTGCCTTCGAGATCTATCAGTTTTACCTCTCAAACAGCTCTCAAATCCATCTATTTGACTCTATTACCTTGAGCACTACATCCTATCATGCTGGTTCCATTGCAGTAGCCTCCTAACTGATCTTCCGCATCTATCCTAGTCCCCTCCGCAACCTCTTCTCTATGCTGCAGCCCAAGTGATCTTTTTCGCAATCCAAATCTGATTATATTAGTCTCCTGTTTAAAACCAAGAGATTGCTTCCAGGTTCTCTGCATTTTTTTTAATAAATTGTGTTGTGAAAAAAAAAAGAAATTGTGTTGGGTATATTTGAGGTTTGTAACATGGTGCTAAACACATACAGATAGTAAAATGGTAACTATAGTGAAGCAGATTAACATATCAATCATCGCACTCACATAGCTACATTTATTTACTTATTTATTTTGTTGACAGGAGAAGCTAAAATCTACTTATTTGCCACAAATGGGTGGACCCAGAGGACATTATGCTAAGTGAAATAAGCCAGACACAGAAAGAAAAATATTGCAGGTTCTCTTAAAATAAATGTTCAGTCATGAATAGGGCCTTCCAAAACATGCATGATCTGAGTGCTACCTCTGTCTCCAATTGCAGCCACTGGGACTATTTTAGTCCTCAGATGTATCTGTTTCTTCTCACTTCAGGGCCTTAGCACATGATGTTTCCTCTTTCTGAAATGTTCTTCCTTCATATCCTCCCAGCCCTTCACCTAGCTTATCCCCACTCATTCTTATTACCACTTCCCTGGGAAGACTTCCCTGACTTCAGGTTTGGAAGTCAGTTTATTGTACAGATATAACTCAGAGATATTGTGAGTTCAGTTCCAGGCCACCACACTGAAACAAAAATTGTGAGAAAGTAAGTCGTACCAATTCTTTGGTTTCCCAACGCGTATAAAAGTTATGTTTACACTATACTTTAGTCTATTGAGTGTGCAATATCATTATGTCTTTTAAAAATGTACATACCTTAATTTAAAAACACTTTATTGCTAAAAATTGCTAATGATCATCTAAGCTTTCAGTGATTCATAATATTTTTGCTGATGAGGGTCTTGCCTTAATGTTGATGTCTGTTGACTTATCAGGGTGGTTGTTGCTGAAGATTGAGGCCGCTGTGGCAATTTCTGAAAATAAGACAATGACGTTTTCCACATTGATTGACTCTTCCTTTCATGAAAGATTTCTCTGTAGCCTGCAATGCTATTTGATAGTACTATACCCACAGCAGAAGTTCTTTGAAAATCGGAGTCAATCCTATCAAACCCTGCTGCCGCTTTATCAACTAAGTTTATGAAATATTCTAAATCCTTTGTTGTCATTTCAACAATGTTCACAACATCTTCACCAGGTGTAGATTCCATCTCAATAAACCACTCTCTTTGCTCATCCATGAGAAGCAACTTTTCATCCATCAAATTTTTATTATGAGGTTGCAGCAGTTCAGTCATATCTTCTAATTCTATTTTGCTTGCTATTTCCACCATCTGCAGTTACTCCAATGAAGTTCTGAATCCCTCAAAGTCATCCATGAGGGTTCCAATCAACTTCTTCAGAACTCCTATTCATGTGGATATTTTGACCTCCTTCCATAAATCACAAATATTCTTAACAGCATCTAGAATGGTCAATTTTTTTCAAGTTTTAATTTGCTTTGCCAAGATCCATCAGAAGAATAACTATCTATGGAAGCTACAACCTTACAAAGTGTATTTCTTAAGTAGTAAGATTTGAAAGTCAAAATGACCCTTGATTCATGAGCTACAGAATGGATGTTGTGTTAGTAGGCATGAAAACAACATTAATCTCCTTGTACATCTCCTTCAAAGGTCTTGAGTGACGAGATGCATTGTCAATAAGCAGAATTATTCTGAAAGGAATCTTTTTTTCTGAGTAGAAGTTCTCAACAGTGGGCTTAAAATATTCAGTAAACCATTCTGTAAACAGATATGCTGTCTTCCAAGCTTTGTTATTCCATTCGTAAAGCACAGGCAATGTAGATTTAGCATAATTCTTAAAACCCTTAGGATTTCTAGGATGGTAAATTAACAGTGGCTTCAACTTAAAATCACCAGCTACATTAGCCAGTAACAAGAGAATCAGCCTGTGCATTGAAGATTTAAAGCCAGATACTGACTTCTCCTCTCTAGTTATGAAAGTCCTAGATGGCATCATCTTCCAATAGAAGGCTGTTTCATCTATATGGAAAATCTGTTGTTTAGTGTAGCCACCTTCATCAACAACCTTAGCTAGATCTTCTAGATGACTTACTGCAGCTTCTACATCAGCATTTGCTGTTTCATCTTGTACTTTTATGTTATAGAGACAGCATCTTTACTTAAATTTCATGAACCAAGCTCTGCCAGCTTCCAACTTTTCTTCTGCAGCTTCCTCACCTCTCTCAGCTTTCATGGAATTAATAGAGTTAGAGAAGGGCTCTGGATTAAGTTTTGCTTTAAGGGAATTCTGTGGCTGGTTTGATCTTCTATCCAGGCCACTCAAACTTTCTCCATATCTGCCATAAGGCTGTTTCAGTTTCTTATCATTTGTGTTTTCACAGTTTCTTATCATTTGTGTGTTCACTGGAGTGGCACTTTTACTTTCCTTCAAGAATTTTCCCTTTGTATTCACAACTTGGCTAACTAACTGATGCAAGAAGTCTAGCTTTCGGCCCATCTGAGCTTTCAATATCCATTTCTCACTAATTTTAATCATGTCTAGCTTTTGACTTAAAGAGACATGTGACTCTTCCTTTCACTTGAACAGTTGGAGGCCATTGTGGGGTTATTAATGGATCTAGTTTCAATAGTCTTATGTCTCAGAGAATAGGGAGGGCTTAGGAAAGGAATAAGGACAGGAGAACAGCAGGTCAGTAGAGCAGTAAGAACAAACACAACATTTATCGGGAGAGTGGAAAAATGGCGGAGTTAGGGTAGCCTCCCGGATCCCTGCTTCCAGAGAGGGAGACGTAGATCCCGGTCTGCTACACACAATCGGAGCGCTCTCCCACAAAAACAACATTTATCGGTTAAGTCTGCCATCCCATAGGGTCATGGTTCATGGTGTCCCAACACGATTATAACAGTAATATGAAAGATCACTGATCACAAGTCACCATAATAAATACAATAACAATAATAAAGTTTGAAATGTTGTGAGGATTACCAAAATGTAACACAGAGACAAAAAGTGAGCACATGCTGTTGGAAAATTGGCACCAACAGACTTTCTCGATGCAGTGTTGCCACAAACCTTCAATTTATAAAAATGCAATATCTGAGAAGCACAAAAAGCAAAGCATAATAAAATGAAGTATGCCTATACTATGTTCTTTCATGGAATCTCATTCCTTTTCTTCAGAGTACATATGTCAATGTATAATTACACAATTATTAGAATAGTTAATTAATATCTGACTCCTATGCCACACTATAAGCTACATGAAACAAGCAAGATGTCTATTTTTATTTCCATCACACCTTAGGGCTTGCCACTCTATCCAGCACATATATATGTTCAAGGTATTTTTTTAATTTATGACTCGTAATCTGTCATTCATTGAGATGTTATCACAAATGACATTTCAAAAATTCTTTTAAACAATAGGTAAACATACACCTACCATACTATGCAGCCACTCTACTGCTAGGTACTTTTCATAGCAGTTTTATTCACAATTGCCAAAAAATCTAATAACCCATCCCATAGTAACAGGTGAATAGATAAACAAAATGGAAGTATCCACGTAATAAATCAATACACAGCAATAATATATGCTCAAAAATATCTTTTATGCTCAAAAGATATTTAATAAAGGAATAAACTATTGATACAACAATATAGAAAGCCTCAAAATCTTTACACTGAGAGAAGCTAGACACAAAAATGAATGTGCTGTATGATTTCATTTGTATAAAATTCTAGAAAATCCAAACTAAATTATAATGACAGAAGACAAGCAAGTGGTTGCCTGGGAACAGTGGAGATCTGGGAGAAATGATTGCCATGGAGGGTGATGGAAATGTTATCTTGACTGTGGTGACCATTTTATATGCGTATATATATGTCGAAAACCATCAATTGTATCCTTTAAACATAGGCAATTTATCGTTTGTCAGTTATGCCTTAATAAAATTTAAAAACCATAATTCAATAGGAATCATTAATATTTGAATGCAATTGGTTCAGATTTAATTAAGCATAATATATATTAAAGATATCAGAGGAAAGGTATGTGAAAAGGGATATAAGTTCCAGGATTTTGCTATTATTTCATTATTTATTTCATTTCATATTTGTCTTTCAACAAATATGTCTTACTTCTAATAGAAATCAAGAAAATAAAGCAACTAAGAAATCCTAGAACTTGTAACTAAAAAACTCTAAAAATAATATTTGTCCTCACAAGCTCTCAAAATAGGTAAATTAGAGATAACAAATAAAATATTTTTATTCAAAGATTTATTTGCTGGGGGTTACTAGGGAATATCATGACTTGTAGCACAGAGTCTTTGCAGATATATTGTATATAATGGCCTTGGAAGGTGGCACGAACAGAATTTAAAATTAATCAGGAGGAGCATAATTTTTGAAAAGGCAGTATTTCTAGGAATAATAATAATAAACAATTCTTCCACTCTTTTCCTTCCTTTCTCTTTATTTTTCATTTGAGTCTAACAATCTTTATTTAAGTAAAAGCTAAGAGCATTTTTGCTACAGGCAAAATTTTATATTCTCTTAGTTCTGTGATATGAAGGAGTCAGCTATTTCAATTTTTTGCAGACTAAATAGAATATTAATGGCCCTAATGATTTTTAAATACTATTTGCAAGGTTGTTTAAAATGACTGTGTCATAGCAACAATCAATAAGATAATCAATGTGAAAATACTTTGTACATGGCAAACGGCTACCCAAGCATACCTGAAAAGATGGAAAATATTTTTCTTAAATTATTCTTCAGCTGAAAGTCATTTGAAAGAATAGAATGCATGAAAAACAATCATCACTTATTCAAATAAAAGAAGTAATCAAAACAAAAAGTAGACTAGCAGAGACCACTTGAGAAAATGGAAGTCCAAAGGCAATTGTTTTAAAACAAGGGGAAATGATTTTCCAAATGGAAAAATAAACCAATTTGAAATTATGCTACTTTTTAAAACACCCAGAAAATATTTTCCTTCATTATCTTCAGTTCTGAGAATCTTTAATCCAGAACAGTGTTTGACAAAATATTTTCATAGGGCTGTTCTATGTGAACAAAGGGTTTCGGAGTCAAGTAAGTCTAGGGCATGTTGAGTCAAGCAAAGTTCAAAGGTTATTAGAGAAATTTTCATAAACTCTGATAATAATATGAAAGACAAGATAATACGAAGACAGGAATACATTATGTAGTCTTTTCCAAACTTACTTGACCACAGAATTATTTTTGTCTCAAAGCCTCTCATGGGTCTAACATTGTCAATCCTTATTTAGAAACACCATGAGTTAATCAACATAGGTGATTTAATAATCCAGGAGCCCTAATGAAGACTAGAGTATAAGAGCCTAGCAAATAATATATGTGTGTGTGTATATTTGTGTGTATACACACACATATATATATTAAAAACTTTGGTTACATTGGTTTGAGTGAATGAGAAGATTACTGATTGCTAAAGCATTGCCTAAAACCAGAAGGAGTTTGGTTACAGAGAAATATGGGATGAGCTTGTGTCTAGACAGAAGAGTAAATTGTGTGAATAAAAAGAGCTCCTTATGTTGGCCAAATAACTTCTGTTTAGTAAAACCCAACTGTTTTAAAAAACCAGAGCTCCAGTTAAAGCAAATTCCAAAACTCAGAATATGATTAGAATTCAAGAATCCAGTGATAGCTACAGGTAACTGTTTTTCAAAGTGGTATTCATGGAGCCCTGGCCACCTGTGTGAGTTTTCCATGAAATCTGTCCTGACTGGTCTCTGGGTACCTTGTGCAGGAGTGGCTGGTCCCTCAGCACTCCTCATCCCCTGCTAATGGCCTGGTATATCTCAGTCATATCTTGAACATCAGGCTGGAACATGGAGTCTCCAGGAAGTGATTCTTAAGCTCAGGGCTTCTGTGTACGGTTGACCCATACGTGCCCTGTGTACAAAGGCTTCTGGCCAAGAGAGCAAGTAGGACCCAAAATCCAATCTGCATCATGCTTGCCATGCAGTGTGCCCTGGCACTGGGCTGCTGCAGTCTGGAAACAGAGGGACTTTGACTTTAGCAAAAGAGCACTGGTCAGTTGGCCAGGCCTGCACCTGCCAGCCTCCCTCCATGCAGAGAGGTGCCTTTTTCTAATTCTTCTACTGAGAGAGACGAATTTTCCTAATTCTCACAAAGGCACCCTATTGACTGTTGCATTTTGCTTGGGCACATCTTCCTTGACCCTGTGCTCATTTATTTGTAACTGAGAGATGCCTCGTGGCTCTGGTGACTTAAAAAAGGGCTTCTCTACAGGACAGATAAAAAGATACCTGAACCTGAACCTGTTAGCCATCCCCAGGGAAAAAACATCAGGAGGACTTCAGAAAAAGAAACATAACTTGCTGAAAAGTAGAGATACATCAGGGAGAATTTAAAAAACAACAACAACAATCCCGTTACGGAACTTGTCGGCCTAATCCAACAAGTTGGATGGAACATTCCTGGTCCAAGTGTCCCCCCACTCAGTCTGCTCCCCATAGCAGGGGCAAGAGGGCAGGACTGGCCGCAGGCAGTGGGGAGGTGTCTGTCCTCGGAGAAAGCGAATACACCTGGGCAAGCACACCATAAGACATCTACTACTATTTTGCTCTAGCCTGGAGGATAATAATTTTATATATGTTAAATAATCCTTTAACTGTCAACACTGTATTTTATATCCCAACTTCTTGATCTATAACTTTAATATGCACTTTCTTCAAGTTTAAAGTCTCCTTTTAGGTGTAAAATGGAGAATTTTATAAGCTCTTTGAGAAAGGTCTGAACTCTGAGATATACCAGGGAGAAGGACCAGGTGATTCATCATGGTTCATGCCTGTTTTCAGTTCCTAAGAGCAGGTATACCTTTTAAAACATTTTCACGCTGATACTTACTTGGCCCCATCCTGTAGGAATCTATAAAGCAAAAAAAATAAGCAAACTCTTCCACAGTAGGATGACTTTGTGAAGCAGTGATTTCCTCCAACTCCTTCCCAAATTCCTCTAGCAGTCCTTATTCCTGCCGAAACCCAAAAATGATCTGGCCACAACCATGATCCTCAGAGTAATATTGAGGAAGGGGAAAAACAAACAAACAAACAAACGATTCAATTGGATACTGACAAAGTAATATCTTTACTCTTTGCCAGGGACATTAAAGCACTATGGTTCTACATGCCCGCATCCTAGGACATACCCCTATCCGCCCGTTGATTGAGGCAGTGCACATAGCTTTGCCTTATGGAAAGTGAGAGCCAGGTAGGGGTAGAAAGAATGAAAGAAAAAAGAATCTCGCCTGGCCTCACCAAGACCCCCCAGTTCAGGCCAAGGCCAGCACATAATTCCCCCAATCTAAAAATGTGGTTTGGTAACAGACACTGTAGGAAAGTGAGACATCAAATGAAGCCACAGCGGAGCTCCTGACAACACAAACAACATCAGTAAGACAGGCTCAGGCAGGGTCCTTTGGAGTTCCAGCCCCCATTCCTTCTGCAAGAACTCCCGAGGCTTTTTGCTTCCTCGTTAGAGTAAATTTAACACTCGTTTCTGATGCCCCCTCTGTATGCCGGACATTTTTCATTCCCCTCCAGGATGTCTGGGGAAGGTTTCACTGTAGGAAAACAAAGAGCACACCACAACCCACATAGGACCACACAGCGCAGACAGCTTTCTCCTGGAATCCTCAGTAGATTTCTCCAGAGCAGCCTTGTGCAAACCATTTTCAGCTGGGTGTTTTCCTACTTGTGAAACAACGTTATCTTCCCAGCAGAGCGGGACCTATTTGATGAATGATGGCAGAGGGCTAAGGTGGAAGCGGATTCTGATTGCTTTGATTGCAAGAATCCAGGCGTTTAAAAATAGCCTACATGGCTTAACCCCTTCCTTTCTTATCTGTGGTACAGTAAGTGATATAAGAAAAAATTTGTGTGTGTGTGTGTGTGTGTACACAAAACAGAAGATGAAATAGGTGTTTTTCTCAGTGTGTTTGAAGCACCGTGATCATCACATTTACAATCATTCTTTCAAAACCATCTTACTACGTAAATTATGTAAATGTAAATATATTTCAGCAAAAAAGATTCTAACAGGCCAGGCGCGGTGGCTCACGCCTGTAATCCTAGCACTCTGGGAGGTCGAGGCAGGAGGATTGTTTGAGCTCAGGAGTTCGAGACCAGCCTGAGCAAGAGCGAGATCCCGTCTCTACTAAAAAAATATAAAGAAATTAGCTGAACAACTAAAAACATATAGAAAAAATTAGCTGGGCATGGTGGTGCATGCCTGTAGTCCCAGCTACACAGGAGGCTGAGGCAGTAGGATCGCTTGGACCCAGGAGTTGGAGGTTGCTGTGAGCTAGGCTGACACCACGGCACTCTAGCCCAGGCAACAGAGTGAGACTCTGTCTCAAAAAAAAAAAAAAAAGTTTAATTGGTATGTTGTTCCAGTTTGGGATGATGAAAAGTTCTGGAGATGGACTGTAGTGATGGTTACATGAAAATGTGGTACTTAATACCACGGAATGACATACTTAAAAGTGATTAAACTTTGAAATAAAAAAAAAGGTAAGTTTAACCAGAATTGTTTGTACCACATAATACTTTCAAATAAAAAGAAGAGAAAGTTTAACCAAAATTTTTTGTACCCAGTAATATTTTGAAATTTTTTTAAAGAGGGATTAAAATGGTAAACTTTATGTTTTGTATACTTACAATTAAAAAATTTTTAGAGGGCAGGCACAGTGGCTCACACCTGTAATCCCAGCGCTTTGGGAGGCCAACATGGGAGGATCACTTGAGGCCAAGGAGTTCAGGACCAGTTTAGGCAACACAGAGAAACTCTGTCTCTATAAAAATTTTTTTTAAAAATTAGCTAGGTTTTTTGGAACTGTTGAGTTTAGGTAAACAATAAAACACAAATTGAAAAAAAAAAAAATTAGCCAGGCATGGTGGCGAGTGCCAGTAGTCCTAGCTATGTGGAAGGCTGAGGCAAGAGGATCACTTGAGCCCAGGAGTTTGAGGCGGCAATGAGCTATGATCACACCACTGCATTCTAGCTTGGGCAACAGAGCAAGACCATCTCAAAAAATAACACTACATGGTAATGATAAAATAATAATAAAACAAGAAGGGTCAAACTGAAATGTCAGAGATATCAACTGTCAAACTTGGTACTTAAGGAAACCGGACATTTCATACTTAATAACCTAATCCCAATTAAGACTCATCATTCTTAAAATAGAAACTCACAACTGAAAGCATTAAAAAGAAAAAAAAAAAGAATCATCGCTATGAATCACAGTTATAAACCATACTGCATTATATAGTCTGTGATGCTTTCGAGATAAAAATCCAAACTTGACAACACAGTCCCTTACTCTCTGGCCCCTGATTATGGATTCAATCTCAAATCTTGCCACTCCCATATATGGCAGAAGAACTACCATATTTTTTTAAAGAACATATGGAAAACTAATACTTGCTACTTAAATATACTGAAAAATTAAATATCATGTTTTTGTAATTCTCTGAATACATCACACATTTTCAAATCTTTCATACTTTGCCTGTGACACATGACCCAGTTAAATGTCACCCCTTCTCTTAGAAGTCATCCCTCAGGTCGAGTTAGCCATGTAGCACCTTGTGCATACAGTACTTGTTTAGAACAATTACTTAAGATTGTTATGTGTGTGTTTTTTGTTTTTTTTTTTTTTTTTTTAGACAGGGTCTCATGCTATTTCCCTGGCTAGAGTACAGTAGCACCATCATAGCTTACTGCAACCTCAAACTCCCGGGCTCAAGCAGTACTCTTGCCTGAACTTCACGAGTATCTGGGACTACAGGTGCACACAATCACATCGGGCTAATTTTTCTTTTTTCTTTTCTTTTTTTTTTTGTGGAAATGGGGTCTTGCTATGTTGCTCAGGCTGGTCTCAAAACTCCTGGCCTCAAGCAATCCTCCCACCTCAGCATCCCAAAGTGCTGAGATTACAGAGGCGAGCCACTGCACCTGGCCCTAATTATTATTCACATTGGCCACTCCAGTAGACCATAAACT